>APFE030649085.1:0-10311 GCA_000404065.3 Pinus taeda | reverse complement strand
CGCTATGGTCTACCTGGAACAAGCGATCCTCCCATAGAGGCATTGGGGGAATAACTTGTTACATTAAGAAGAACGTCTCCCCCCATGCTAGGATTTATAAAAACGACACTTACAACCAATATAGTGGGATAGAGATCACTGACAATAATAATAAAAAGACCTACATAGCAATATGTTATTCCCCCCCATCAATTCTAACTTCTATAAGAAGAAGAATCTAGACAAAAATAGTCCTTACAATGGTTTGGAGAATGATATCTATAGCCTAAGGAATCAAGGCAATATCCTTTTAATAGGTGACTTTAATGCTCAAACTTCAAGCAAACAAGCTATTATTCTAAGCAATCATTCAAACCCTAATCCTCTTTGGTTGGACGAAGATCCTAGTCTGGCTAGTAGGTATAAAAGGAGCTCTGAAGGCCTTAGGGTGAATTTGTTTGGGTCGGAGCTAGTCAAGCTCTTTAATGCTCAGGATCTCATAATTTGCAATGGTCTAAAGAAGTGGCTCAATTCTAGCTAGATGACCTACATCCATGGGCTTGGTAGCAGCGTGGTAGACTATTTTATTTCCGATCTCCCTTTATACAACGAAATAATAAATTTTGACATCTTAAACAACCATGAGCATGACTCTGACCATAGGCCCTTACTTATAACTCTCAACTTTGTCATGCATAGAGATCCCATAGAAAATAATCCTTATAGCCAAAAGAACTTAACATTTGATAGAAATAAAAATGATCTCTTTCTAAAAGAATTAAAAACTAATTTGCTTCCTTTATATAGTATAGACAACATAGAAGACCTCTACCATAATTTTACTACAACTCTCTCATATTCTATTAACAAGTTCCCAATTGAAGTTTCAAATAATAAAAGAAATAGCAAAACCAACCCATGGTATGACAAAGACTGTAAAAATGCAAGGAGAGCTATTAAGGAAGTTGTTGATGAATCGCTTAAAATGGATAAGATAAAAATATACAAAGCCCTTACTAAAAGAAAAAAGAGGCAGTACCTTCATAAAAGACAAGAGAATCTCTTACACCTCTCTAAGATAGCTCTTCAGAAATTTTGGAGGCAGATTCTGACTAGGAAAATTAAAGATAATAGTAAAATTGCTTTACACGATTGGAATTCCTATCTTAAAAAGCTCTATGAATCTCCAAATGTCTTGGATAACTTTGAAACCCTACCCACAACGAAGAAGTTTTATCTCGAGAAGACATTGATTTTGGGGTTAAACACCTGGCTAATGGGAAAGCTAAGGACATTGAAGGTTACCAGGTGGAAATCTTAAGAATTGGAGGCCTTGTCCTCATCCCCCACATCCACAAGCTTTTCAATCAAGCAGTCAAGCAAGGGTTCCCTAGGCTATGGACGAAGAGCCTCATTATCCCTATTTTTAAAAATGGGGATACAAATAACCCCTCTAATTATCGAACAATTATGATCAACCCTCTCTTAGCTAAGTTATATGGTAGTATTTTGGAAAAGAAGTTGAGCATATGGCTTGAAACTAAAGGTAAGCGGGGTAAAGACCAAGTGGGTTTTAGAAGGCATCACTCAACAACAAACCACCTTGTTACGCTTAGGATCATTGTGGAGAAATTTCGTAATGATAAATCCAATCTCTTTTGTTGCTTTGTGGACTTTAGAAAGGCTTTCGATATGGTTCGTAGAAACAACCTTTGGAGTATATGAGAAGAACTAAAGGTTCCTTTCGAGTTGAGAGTTGGCGCTATTAGATTATACGAGAATGTAATTGCCAAGCTAAAGAGAAATGAGGGGTGGTCGAAACATATTAAGTGTAATATCGAAGTTAAATAAGGTTGCCCCCTCTCCCATACCTATTTGGCATTTACATTGACAACCTCGAAGGTTATTTAGAGGAAGTAGGATGTGTTGGCACGATCTTAGCTGGACTAGTCATCATCCTTCTTATCTGTGTTGACGATATTGTTCTCCTCGCAAGGTGTCCATCTGATCTTGATAAGCAACTTAGGATTCTTAAGGATTTTTGCTCTACCATGGGTATGACCATTAACACTGAAAAAACAATAGTTATGATTGTCAAATCCAAGAAGGACACCTACGCTAATTTTATGTATGACAATAAGAACTTGGAGGAAGTGTATTCTTACAAGTACCTAGGAATTGATATTCATCACAAGCTCAACTGGAACTATAGCATTGAGAAAAGGATTAATGGGGGGTGGAAAGCTTCCTTTGGTCTTGAAAATAATTGTAAAATGCCAAACCTCGTAATGTGGGATAAAAAGAAGTTCCACTTTGAAACATTAGTCACTCCTGTTATCTTATATGGATGTGAGGTTTGGGGTTGCAGCATCTCTAGAGAATCCTAGAGAAAGATTGAGCAAATCTAGAAGCACTTTATAACGTATAACCTGAAAATTAAAAGCAATACACCCTACCGTATTCTCCTTGTAGAAGTAGGTCTTTCCCCTGTCGAAAGCCTAGCTATGACTAGGCTTCTTTTGTACAAGCACAAGCTCAATAACATAGGAGATCATAGACTTCCCAAGATAGCTTTAAATTCCAGCGAAAACCAACTAAGGCTCAAATAGGGGTGGTATAAAGACATGAGGGCCTGGTTAAACCATTGGGAGATCAATGAGAATGATGCATTGCAAAACATTAATAACATTAAAAATATTGTTACTTCTAAGTTCAAAGAAAAAATGTGGTGTGAGAAAGATTTAGCAGCTAAAAGAAAATCAAGTTATTATAAGAGGGTCATCAACCCCACCCTAGAAGATCAAAATTTTCTCTCTCTCTTAGCTAGCTCAGAGAAGAAAATTAATATCGCGAATATTAGAACAAACTCTCATGAGCTCCATAGTGAAACAGGTCGTTGGGTAATTCCTAAAACACCATGGATGGAAAGAATTTGCCATCTCTGTGATAATAGGAACATTGAGGATGAAAACCACTTCCTCTTAGAGTGCCCTGTGTACAACCACATTAGATTTCAGTTTCATAATCTTTGTCGCAATACTGACCTTCCTAGCCTTTTACGATGTCAAAATTATAGTGAGCTTGGGAGGCTTCTCTCCAAGCTTTTTTTTGAGCCCATAGATTAAATCTTAAATCAAACTAATAATTTGTTTTTTTAGGACGATAGACCAAGTTTGGTCTCAGTGGACGTAACCACCATCCATCATCATTCATCATCATATAAAAGCTATTTATGGTTAATTTTTTACAAAAGTAATCTCTTAATAATTAAAATTTTTAATTTACATATTTTTACTAGTTAATTTTTTTACAAACAATATCTAATATTAAAAATCCTACGTACATTTATGTTTTCAAATATATATATTTAACTTATAGATTTACTATTATTATATTATTTTAATAATTTAAAATTTTATCTTATATATAAATATTTTTCTAACAATTAATTTATCCTACTACCAATTTAAACAATTTGAATATTATCTTAAAAATGAATTTTCTAATAGTTACAAATTAGATAATATAAAACCCTTCATATAATATGATAATATAAAAACCTACTTAAAACCACATTAATTATATTACATTAATTTTAAAAATAATAAAAATTTGCGACAATCTCATGACGCTAAAACATAATGTAAATTTCGTTCGACCTTAAATGCTATAGTAAAGTCTTCACGTAGTCGTTGAAAAACAAATTCGACTCAAACATCAATCACTAGAGAATTGGATATTGATAAAACATTAAGCATGCACATGGTGAAAACATAGCAGCCGTGCAGTAATTTTACTGCAGCGCGTAAGAAGCAAATTCATTGAGAACATACAAGTCTACATTCAGAAAAACATTAGGAAGTGAAGTGGCTTAAGCTGTAGCCTTATAGATAACAAACAAGCAGATGATTAGACCAACAGGGATAATCAATTACTGGCTGGGGGAATGCTCTGAGAGTTCCTGAAGAAGTTGTAGGGATCAACCTCCGTTTTGGCCTTCACAAGTCTGTCGAAATTGTCGTTGAAATACCTTTTACCCCATGCTTCGGCTTCTTTGACTGTAGCTGTTCCATTGACTACACTTCCCAGATCCAGATCCAAATAATTAACATAAGCAGATCTAATTGGAGAAGAAGAAACATAAGGAGCCATGTATGCGTAAAGCTTTCGCATGTAATCAAGGTAGTGCTCATCGTCGGTGGTGTTTTTCCATACGACCTTGTACTGTATGTCAAAGATTTTCCCAGCTCTGTGAGGGAAGGGTATCGCAGAGGAAGGAATCCTATTCATTATCCCTCCCAGAGGAGAGAAAATCATGTACGCACTCACCTCTTCTTCCAGGATGTCGAACAATCCCTGGAGGCCTGATATGGGCAGTGGGGTTACTCCCATATCTGATTTTATTTTGAAGTGGACTTTGTTCGAATAGTATCTGTCTGTCATTTCACTCACGTTAGCAGCCCCTCCGATGAAGGACGTGGACTCGATCCAGCTCATTTCACTGCACTCGTTCTCCGCCATCTTCAACTCAGGGAAGGTTTTGTTTACAATCTTCAAGAACTGCTCCTTACGTCCCAGATACATCCCTTGGAACGATGCATTCATATCTCTTTTCGTCCCTCCTCCGACTTTAATGCCAAAGAACTGCACACGCATGAACAGATCCTCTTCCACGAAAGGCATGATGTATTGCCACCGGTGCATGGTTTCTGTCACCACGTCTCGTCCGGTTCTCGAGACTTGAAAGGCCGTGAGAATGGGGGGAACGCTCACCAGTTTTATTTTCCAGGCAATCACGACACCCCAGCTGCCTCCTCCACCGCCTCTGAGAGCCCAAAACACATCCTCGCCCATCGCGTTCTTGTCCATGATTTTACCGGAGGCGTTAACAAGCAGTGCGTCAATCACGTTATCCGCTGAGACGCCATATTTTCTAGAGAGGAAACTCAGCCCACCTCCCGCGAAATGACCGCCGGAGCCAACACTGGGGCAAATCCCGGCCGGAAATCCATGGTCGTTGGTAGCGTTTGCAATCGCCCAATAAACTTGGCCCAGCGTAGCGCCGGCTTCGACCCACGCTGTCATGGAATTGGTGTCGACATGGACGATGTCGAAGTTCATGAGATCAATGAGGACGAAGGGAATGTCGGAGGTGTAAGAGAGGCCCTCGTAGCTGTGTCCCCCGCTCCGGACTCGAATTTCCCACCCGTTTTCCACGCAGCACATCACGCTGTTCTTCACTTGCTCTTTGCTTTGTGGTAAAACTATCACATAAGGTTTGCGCACGCCGGGCTCTGCAAATCTAAGATTTTGCAGCGAAAAATTGAGCAGAACATCGTACTCTGAAGTAGAAGACAATGATATGGTTGTGACATTTTTTAAACCCCTGTCATGTAAACATGATATTAATCTGGCGCCCGAATCAGGTGCAGAACGGGTGCTCGTAACCGCGGCCATTAAGAAGGGCAATAACATACATAAACCAGTAAACAAAGGGCTTATACAACACTTCCCCATCGTCACTGGTTAGTCACTGGTTAATCAATGCAATGAATCAGAGACTCAATACTGAATCTATTCGCAGATAAGAAAGGATGGCTCATTGATTCTTCAGCATTTCCTTGCAAACTTATAGGCATGTTTCACTTGAGCAAAGTTGCCCTTGACCTCACCATGTACGCCGGATCCCATATTCCAAAAATCAGTAATCGAAGCGGTTGGATATCAAAGTAAGTTGAATATCCTCAGCTAAATCTAAATGTAATTCCACCTCCATAAGTTGGGACACACATTTTTTTTTGAGAAGATTTGAATCTGAATAAATCTAAAAAAAATTATAAAAATATTTAAATTATATTTCAACATCATCCAAGTTTAGCGGGGACTCTTATTTCAGATCTTATAGCATTTTAAATGAGGTTTGACATGGTCGCTTTATATCTTGATATAACAGGCTACCATGCCATTGTTATTGAAAAAAATGGAAATTAATAAGCTCTGAGTATAAAGTGGCCATGTCAAGCCGCATTTAAAATACTATAGGGTCTAAAATAAGAATCGCCCAAAACTTACACATCAAAATATTACCAAAATTTCTATAATTTTCACGGTAAAAAAACAGTCTAGCTCGTGACGATGGGACAAGTTCCACGTTTGACGAAACAATTTTAATTCGGTGACGTTGGAAGGTAGGACAAGTTCCCCATTTAACGAAACAATTTTAATTCGGTAACGTTGGAAGGTAGGACACGTTTATTGCCCATATAAATATAAATGCAATGGTTGAGGTTACTACACATTCAAACACTGAAACACTTATTTTATAATATTTATTTTATTTATTAGTTTTATATTTTTGAGCTGGAAATTTATTGTTATCTATAATGAATTTAAAAATGATTTTGATTGAAAAATTACATAAATATTTTATAATATAATTTAATTTAAATTATTAATAATGGTTGATTAAAATTATATAATGATTTAAATATATATTTTAAAAATTAAATATAAGATTTATAATTATAAAAATTGGATTAGTTATTCAAATTTGTTATATATTATGAAGTCATATTATAGTTAATATTAGTTAATATTAATATTAATTTAATTTAAAAATAAAAAAAATAATTTATTTTTTATTAAAATAAGTTTTCAACTTTTATAAACAATATTTAGAGTTATATCTTTATTATTTACATAATTATTTTTAATAATAAATTAAAGTTATTCAATTTATTTTAAATATACATTATCTACAAAAATAATTATCTAACTTATAATATATAATTAAATTTAAAACGTGTGCATTCTATTCCAAAATAAAGACCATTATAAAAATAAATTATTTAATTTAGCACCTAAAAAGGTCAAATAATATATTGTATGTTATTTAGATATATGAATTATTTTATGATCCGTTGACAAAATATCCCATTGGCCTACCTTTTAATATTAATACAAATTATGGGTATACTCGGCTTAGTCATGATATAAAAATCTGCGGTGTCTTACGAATATGAATATGCGCCGATTCCTCCTCTTTAATATTTGATTGATTTATTTCTAAATTATTTCGTTGACTTGTTTATTAAATAAAAATAAAATAAATAATTTATTTTTTTTTATTTAATTGATTTTAAATTAAAATTACCGATTTATATTTATATGTAAATTAGATTTTATTAATATTAATTTATAATTTTTTTAACTTCATTTAGTATTCGTCTTATAAAATTTATTAAGATTCAAATTATTAGGTAAAATATTTATATTTTATGATATAGCGTTAATTTTAGAAAAATATTTATATTTTATTACCAATATTTTTGGAGATACTAAAGAAAATAATTTGAAGAGTATATGAAAATGGGATATATGGAATTTTTTTTTTATTAAAATGTATTTTTTTTTTAATTTTAATGATAATTATAATTTGCATTAATTATGTTGTAAGGTGTTTTTTTTGAGAAAAACTTCCCTTATTGCTACTCTTCATTCTTCTAAACCATCAGATTCAATGTTAGACGTTTGAAAAAATTTGCACCATAAGATCTATTTTAATTGTCAACTGAATCTTGATTTTTGTAATCATTCAACTTGATCTTCATTATAACCCATAACACATGAACATATTCCAATACTTCACAGGTAAGGGATTCATCCTTCCAACAGTTATAGTCTTCAACAAGCCTCTTGACTACCAGCAAAGGGAACAAAAGAAGCAAGACAAGTCGAGTTGACAGCGAGTTTCCATTGTGCCTAGGACAATGGCTCTCGACATGGACATCATTTGTGTTCCATGATGTTAAATAATCATCGTTTGTGAAGGCTACAAAGGAAAAATAATGTTAAGGAGTATGAAACTAAGGCATACACAAATTTACATTTCTATAATATATATGATGTATATCTAAAATATTCTATCGCTAACAACTAGAGAGAGCAGACCTATATTCTCTTATATAAATTTTGCACATGTAGGTGTCCATATGTTCCTACTCTGGATTTGTTATTTAGTTTCTTTCTTTTAGCTAAATTTTCTATTTTAATTTTAAATATTTCAGTTAGGAAAAAATTATTGCAAGATAGGGAGGTAGATTGGTGTATGAAGAGTAGAGAAGTATGGGTCGCAATGTGCTTCGAGATGGATGTCTCTTTTCCCCCTAGGTGGGTAATCCGCTCGCGGTCACTCTCTTGCATCTCACTTATCCTCTTCGGTCACTCTCTTGCATCTCGCTTATCCTCTATCTACGCACCTTTCGAAGGCAGCGAGTGTTACAACATACATTCACTTTTCCAGTTGAAGGTTTGGCGGCCTAGAATTGACATGGCTTCACCGACTGAAAGGCCTCATCTCTAAAAGCCTCAAGAGGCTATACTTCGATGTAGAAGAAACTTGAGGCATCAATCCTTGCACCGGAACATGACAAGAGATTTTCTACTGGAGTTGTAGAGTGTTGTAGTCTTCTTAGATAGAAAGTTATAGGTTTATACCCATGGGTCATGAATCAACAGGATTTGATGCTTCCTCCTCTCATGTGGGTGGTGAGCCAAACAAACAAGATTCAATTTTATTGTTTGATCAATGGCCTATATATTGGGGAAAAGAAATTTTTCTTGGAACGGAAATGTCGTAAGACACTAACATATAGCACTAATTAATTTTTCTTTGACAACTGTTGAAAGAAAGAAAAATATCAAGAAAAGGTAAGGACCATAATATCAAGAAAAGGTAAGGACCGTGCTACAATGAAATATTACTACTACAACACTACTTCCCTGGGCATTACAAATCATGAGGCCTATGTTGAAGTTAATGACCTTGCCTAATTATGCCAACTTGAATGCCGCGTAAATAAAGAAATAGATTGTGATTTTCTATCCTCAGAATCAGAGGTCATTTTGGTACAATTGCTCCATATTTCTTCTTGATCACTTCCTCATTTTGTAGACAATATTAGACATGTGTCTGCAAAGGAATATAACAATTTTGTAAATAAATTTTGAACTTATATTTGAATTAAGATATACACTTGAATAAAAATGTACATATCTCAAATATGGAAGTTAAACCCAAGAATAACATCAATTACACATCTTGTTGAGAAAATTATATGTGTTTCTCTTTCAAATGTTGACTCACGTCTATATTATAGCCTTCATGATCTTGAAACTAACGAAAAGATCGCATTCCTCTTTACCAGAAATCTCCTTGGTGTATGCCATGTTCTTTTTTTAATCCAACAATTTCTGCTTAAGTAAATCCAACCCATGTCATGCAGTTGAAAATAATGTAGAGAATTTCCTTTTCTAAAATAAGAAAGACAAAATGTCAACATTTAAAGAAATCGCTCCAAAGAAAAATGAACAAAGATAAATCTCCAATTATGAGAGCATTGATTTCCTTCCAGTGCCAAGAGATCAATCATTTCTTATGCGCACCTTGATTGATTTAACTTGTGGCAAGAATCTCTGAGTCCTTGGTGACACAGAATTGGGTTTCCCATTAGGAGTTGTTGAAAAAGAATGCTTCCATATTATAGGAGTTCCCTTCTCCTAAACATCTGGACTCAACCTTAGAGAATGACCACAAAGCTTTGCTTTGCCCGGCTTAGTATAAATCATGTAACTTGGAATTGATCAATTGCCTTTAGAAGCATGTTCAATATGCTCAATTTTAACATATCCAAAGGAACCACGTCTTTTGGGTTCCTACTTCTATAATGTTATTTCGCCTATCCTCCTACCTTAATAGTATTTTATGCTTAATAATAGCAGCATTGTGATTTACACCAAAGTGAGTATCTAAATGCCTTTACCTTGTAGAATTTCAATGTAGCATGGTCCTTGCCTTTTCTTGATATTGTTCGGTCTTTCTACAGTTGTCAAAAAATCATTAATTATTATTATATAATATTTCCTTAAAGTTTCTTTTGCAACATCTCGTGCAATTACTAGTTTTAATTATTTAACATAATATTTAATTTATTTTCTATAAATTATTATTTTTTAACTATACTTATATTATTTTAAATTTAAATTTAACATAATTATAATTTAAAATATATATATTATATAGTATATTCTTCCCTGAATTCTTCTCTTAAAAAATCACTTTTAATTGTGTTGTAAAAATTCCAACATGACCCTACAAACTTTATTTTTGGAAAACATAAAAAAAAATTACGGTTTCAAAAGTCACTATGGCTAGTATCATTCGTTGTCAAGATCTTCACAACACAATTATTCATGATTAGAATCTAATTTCTAGCATGACATATGTATAAACAATATTTTTGGAAAACATAAAAAAAAAAATTACGGTTTCAA
>APFE030649080.1:0-13336 GCA_000404065.3 Pinus taeda | reverse complement strand
GGATAGTTCTCCTTGCCAGTGAGAACTATTCCTATCATAGAGATGATTGAATGCATTCTGTAAAAGGTTAATTCTGCTGATATAAAAAACTTTTGCTGATATATACTTCTGATGGCAAAAAAAAATTCTCTTAAAAAACTTCCGCTGCTTTAAAAAATTATTTTTCTATGGAGAAAAAAAAATCATTAAAATTCTGCTACATATATCACCATATATATATCTCTGCAAAAATCAACATATATAACACCATATTCACAATTCTGCTACATGTATCACTGCAAAAATATTACGATATTTTGGTGATGGGTGTAAAGCACTCAGGCCAAGAGTTCTGCTACACAGAATTTACATGAGCAGGGTGGCTAAACAGATTGTTCAATTCTCAATTCGAATTCAAAACAATTGAAATCGCATTTACAATTCTCCAACTTACTACTCTGTTAGACAGAATTTACAATTCTCAATCCGCACCCCACACACACTGTGTCCCCCGCAGAGTGATCGAATACCACCTCCGTCTGCTTATTGCAGTCTGGGAAATTCACCGTATCTATCTTCTTCTCCCAGTTTGTTCTTTTCTTTCTTTAGTTATTTCCTTGGTCCATGTTGCTGCTGGTGTTGGGTTTCCAATCGAATGGAAATTGGTTTCGCCTCTAGAAACCTCTAGGGTTCTAAACCAGTACTGAAGGATCCGCTTAGTGTGAGACCACAAGATTATTTTACTGTAGTCAATTAGGGTTTTCAGTCGAAACCTAAATTTTATATGCACTTTGAATGTATCGAGGTCGAGGGATCCCAACACATACACAGACCGTAGATGCCACAAATAGAAATAGAGATTGAACTATGACGATTGAGAGATCATCGCTATTCACGAAGCAAATAGAAATAGAAATTGAACTATGACGATTGAGAGATCATCGCTATTGATGTATCGAGTCTGAAAATTTATGAAGCGTGATCCCTGGAAGAAAAGAGAAGGTTGTAGCCTTCTATAGGTCAGCACCTACTTACTAGTACATCAGCTAGTACAAGAGTTAAGGGGGTTGTAGCTCCCTTCCAAGAGAAGCTGGAGAACGAGAGAATTTTGTAGCCTTTTGCAGGTTGAAGCCTACATACTGGTATAAGACTACACCAATACATAAATATTGTAAAAATAAGTTTCTTATTAAAAGACAATAGAGACGAATTGTAGCACGTGGTTTTAACCCACATTGGGTTTCCACCTTATATCTTGCGTTCTTGTGTGTGATTGTCTGCTCTATATTCACCGTACCTATTACTGCTTATATGGTTCTAATACACATATTAAAGATCAATTGACTAAATGATAAGTTTACAAGATATACGATGGTTGCTCTAAACACAGTTGAGTATATATGCAAGTTGCATTAAGAGAAGTAGCGTATATAAATCTATTTATGGAAATGAAATATTATTAAATTGCTAATACTAATTCACCCCCCCCCTCTTAGTATTATTTCGAACAATTGACATCAGAGTAGGCCCTTTAGAAGAAGCTTGATCGCTTGAAGAAAGAACTATCATAATGAGTAACTACGAAAGAGAGGCATCCATTATACTACCAATCTTTGATGAGATTAACTTCGTCTATTGGAAGGTAAGAACCACAACCTATCTTCAATCTCTTGTAACATATGTTTGGGAAATCGTGGAAGGAGGATACACATTTCCATCGGCAATTCCTACATATACGACAGGTAAAAAGCATTATGAAACAAATGCGAGTGCTATCAATACTCTATTGCGGAGTTTGTCACAATCAGAATTTCTCAAGGTTATGTAGCTCAAAATTGCCAAAGAAATATGGGACAATATCATTCTAATCTATGAAGTACGCGATCAGGTAAAACGTGCAAAACTACAATCTCCTAGAATTCAATATGAAACTCTCAGAATGCACAAATATGAAAGTGTAACTAATTATTTCTTATGTATAGATGATATTGTTAATCACATGAGAAACTTGGGTGAAGTGATAAAAGAAGTTACTTTATTTGAAAAGGTTTTAAGATCCTTGTCTTCTATGTTTGAATCAAAAGTTTCTGCCATACAAGAAAATCAGGATCTTCAGAGTATTACTATGTCACAGCTGCATAGAATCCTAACTGCTTTTGAAATGAAAAAAGGGGGTCCATCAGATATGAGAGAAGCTACATTCAAAGCTTTAGAAAAAGGATAACTCAATGAATCAGTACATACATCAAAAGGAGAGGAAGAACCAAACTTTGTCAAGAACCTTCAATGGGGTTCTAGAAGATTCAGAAGTAAAATACCTTTCCAATGTTTTTCTTGTGGAAGAGTCGGTGCCCCACAATGATAAGCTTGATAAAGGTAAGGAATCAACAAAATGGAATATAAAACAAAGTGTAAATAAGAAAAGCTACTATACCCATGAAGATAGTGATGGTTTATCAAATAGTGATGAAGATGAAAATAGTAATGATTATAGACTTCTTATGGCTTTTGAAGATGATGATTTATTGGATGCTTTAGATGAAGATGGTCTCTATGAAGAAATTTCGAAACTTAAAATATGTTTAGAAGAAAAGAGTATGATTATAGATACTCTAACATTCCAACTTGTGAAAGGGCAAAATGCAATGAAAAGTTACAATGTGAAATTGTGGGTCTAGGAAAATAAACTGAGAAAACCAAAGCTCTCAATCTTAGGTTTGCTAAAGGATCAGAAACTTTAGAAGAAATTATAAAAGTATAATGTTCTCCTCTGACAAAGACAGGTCTGGGATATACTGAAGAATCATCTCAAGCACAAAAGCCATCAACCTCCAAAAGCTATCTTGATGTAGCAAGGAGAAGTGAACAGGTTGGCAATCATCAGCAATGGCTTAAAGAAGATCACCAGGTAAATCGAGTTCAATCTACTTCAAGCATGAATAGAAGCTATAACCAACCACATGTAAATCATTCTCAATTTGCTTCAAGAATGAATTTCAATGCAAACTATAATCACCAATTTAATAGATTCGATAATCACAGGAATTTCGTTAATGGCCAATGTTTCTCATGTCATAAATTTGGATGAAAAACTACTCAATGTGTTGTTTACAAGACCATCATGACTAGAGAAGAAAAAAATAAAATGAATGTGACTGGGATCATGAAAAGGACCTACAATAACTTTTCTACTCTTGAAAATGAAATAGAATGCTTTATCTGTAACAACTTCGGTCATGAAGACATTGAATGCAGGAGTAAATTTCGACAAACATATCAGAAGGAGAAAGCTTCATTAGGTCCCAAAACATGGAGAAAGAAGGAAACACAAACCGAAATATGTGGTATAGCCTTATATGCAGAAGGACAAGAAAAGCAATGCTACATCAATTGTGGATGCTTGAAAAAAATGACAGGTGATAAAGAAAAACTTCAGTCATATAGTGCCTTAGAAATGGAAAAGAAGGTCTCATTTGGAAATGACACTCCTGTAGTCATAAAAAGTAAAGGCTCTGTTCTCTTAAAATAAAAGGTTAAAGATAGAAATTTTATGTATGTTTATGGATTAAAGCATAACCTATTGAGTGTTAGTCAAATATGTGATCAAGGAAATGAGGTAATATTTTGATCAAATGGATACGTTGTTCGTGAGCTTGATACAAGATAAATAGTGATCGAAGGCATAATAACTCCAAATAATTTATACATACTCAAGGGAGGACAACAAAAGTGCTATCTAAGCAAAAATGATGAACACTGGCTATGGCACGGAAGATTGGGGCATCTAAGCTTCCCTGAGATAGGGAAAGCAATCAAATTCCAGGTTGTTTGTGATCTTCCTGACATCAAAATTCCAGAAAATAGAATATGCAAATCATGTCAATTCGGTAAGTAAACCAAAACACATTTCCCTGAGAAGGAAGGATCAGCTAGTAAGGCCCTTAGACTTGTCCATACTGATTTATGTGGTCCATAAAGGAAAAAGTCACCTTGTGGAGAAGAATACTTTATATTGTTCATTGACGAATTTTCTAGAATGTGTTGGATAGGACTTCTAAAGCATAAAGACAAAGAATTTGAAAATTTCAAAGCCTTCAGAGCTTTCGTTGAAAATGAATCAGATCGCAAAATCAAATGTCTCAGGTCTGATCGAGGAGGGAAATTTACCTCAGATGAATTCTTTGACTTCTGTGAAGAACATGGAATAATAAGGGAATCATCTACTGCAAGGACTCCTCACTAAAATGGAGTGGTAGAAATGATGAACATAACTGTTCAACAAATGGCTCGTGCTATGCTAGATGAGTCTGGAACTCCAACAACCTTCTGGGGTGAAGCTGCATTTTCTGCCATCACTATTCTCAACAAAACAAGTGTTTGAGTAAACAACACTCAAACTCCTCATGAAATTTGGTATGGTAAGATTCCTACTGTAAAATACTTCAAAGTTTTTGGAAGAAAATGTTACATCAAAAGAACTGATGAAAAACTTGGCAAGTTTGAACCTAGAGCAGATGAAGGCATTCTGCTTGGTTACTCTTCCCAAAGTAAAGGATACACATGTTATAATAAAAGATTAGAGAAAATTATTGAAAGTATTGATGTTGTGGTTGATGAAGCAGGCGAAAATCCAAAGCAGGTAAAAACTGAAGAGTCGGAAGAAGATGAGGATTATCCTTCCACATCAAATTAGACTAATGCTGAAGAATTAGAAACCGATGAAGCACGAGAAGAGTAGATAATGGAAGAAGAAAATATTCCATCGAGATACGTTCAGAAAAATCATCCAGAGACTCAAATTTTGGGATAGAAAGAGGTAGGTGTACATATATGAAGAAATATTATAGAAGCTTCAAGCTATCTAGCATTGCTTTCCTCCATCGAACTGAAAAATATACATGAAGCATGCAAAGATGAATGTTGGGTCAAGGTCGTGAATGAAGAGCTTGAGAAAATTGAAAAGAATAGTACTTGAGAATTAGTTCCTAGACCTCATGATAAAAATATCATTCGAACCAAATGGATATTCAAAAACAAGTTGAATGAAAATGGGGAAGTTTTTAGAAACAAGGCTAGACTCGTTTGTAAAGGATATGCTCAAAAAGAATGTATAGACTTTGAAGAAAATTTTGACCTTTTACTAGACTTGAAGCCATAAGAATGTTCCTTGCTCTTTCTAGCTTTCAAAAGTTCAGAGTATATCAAATGGATGTGAAATGTTCATTTCTTAATGGAGATCTAGAGGAAGAAGTATATATTGTGCAATGAGATCGACTCGTCCTTGGAAATGATCCAAAACTTGTATGTAGACTTAGAAAGGCCCTCTATGGTCTAAGACAAGCTCCAAGGGTCTCGTATTATTGTCTTGACAAATACCTTCATCTACAAGGTTTTTCAAAATAATCAGCTCATAGAAATCTATATATAAAATTGACAATAATAAATTGCTAATACTTGTTATGTATGTCGATGATATAATTTTTGGTAGTAATAAAGAAGCCATGAGTCAAAACTTTACTTTGGTAATGCAGAAAGAATTTAAAATGTCCCTCCTTGGTGAACTCACATATTTTCTTGGTTTACAAGTTCAACAAAATAAAGATGGTATTTTTCTATCACAAACCAAGTACCTCAAGGAGATCTTGAAGAAATATGGAATGGAATATGCTAAACTAGTATGTACCCCTATGGTAACAAGATGCCACCTCAGCGCAAGTGATGAATCAGCAGCAGTGCATCAACCAACCTACAGATCCATGATTGGTAGTCTACTCTATCTAACAGGTACCTAACCAGAAATCATGCATGCAGTGGGAATACTTGGAAGATTCCACGAAAATCCAAAGGAAACACACCTTCAGGCAGTCAAAAGGATTTTCAAATATCTTCAAGGAACACAAAACTTTGGTTTATGGTATCCTAGAGATATAGATCTCACACTTCATGCATATACAAGTGCAGATTGAGCAGGAAGCATGGATGAGAGAAAAAGAACTAGTGGTGGTGCTTTCTTTATGGGTTCTAGATTAGGGTCTTCGTTGAACAAGAAACAAGTTAAATTGCATTATCTACAGCTAAAGCAAAATATCTGCCTACTGCATCTTGCTACACACAACTTCTTTGGATGATGTAAACATTGCAAGACATTCAAATCACATGTACTCCATCGATCTCCACTCTATGTGATAATAAAAGTGCAATTAGTATTTCAAAGAATCCTATCATGCATTCCAAGACCAAGCATATACCTATCAAATATCATTTTCTCCGGGAACAAGTGCTTGAACAAAAGGTCAAATTGGAGTATGTTCCCTCCAATGAATAGGTTGCTGATATATTCACCAAACCACTACCCAGAGGGACATTTGAATACCTCACAGAGAAGGTGGGAGTAGTTGATGCATCTTCTTGTCATTGATACTTATCTGTTTCACGAGTTTGATGAAGCATATCCACGTACATACACCGGTTTCTCTAGATACAATCGCGTATACATTGGTTTCAAGAATATCAGTGGGATAGACTCACGATGAAAAAAAGTCAGATATGGATCTGACAGTGATCATCTGGCACAGGTTCACGGGGAGAAAATACTTCTAATAATGCATTGTCGGCATTATCTTAGAATATCTTGGTACAATTTCAAAGTTGTTTTTGTTTGAGGTGTAATAGGTGCAAAGGGAGATCATGGTTGCTGGTTTGGGTGGTGATTGACAAATGCTGCTCATGATAGTTGTTGATGACTATCAGAGTCTTGTTTTAGATATTATGTCTCTATGTCATGTATATATTTTATTATCAAGGTCATGTAATGACCTATTTTGTTTCCCCACTATGCCTGGGATTGGGTATGTAAAGTTCTTGTTTTACCATGTATAAACTTTTTGTGTATCCCCACATGGTTGGGTGGATGAGTCAATCTTGGTATATTCCCACTTGGTTGGGAGATGGATGTGTGTATGGGTTTTTGGTGGTAGGAAGGTCATTTATGATGTATAAAGTCATGTTCTTCATGTTGAACACCTTTTTGTAGACCATGCTTATAGTCAGGGGGAGCATGAACAACACACTTCAGCATATCAGAGAATAAAGAATGTACTCAATGGGAGCATAGCCCTTTGGCCTTGATGACAAAGGCGGAGAATGAATTGGGGTTGCCATCAAGTTCAAAGGGGGAGATTCTTAGCATTATGAAACAGGTTTGGCACTATGACATAAGTGTTGTCCTTGATGGCAACTCACTTAGATGACAAATCATAGTTTAGGCTCTCAGAATGAAGGAAAAAGAAATATACGCAAGTTCCTCTTGACAAAGCTGTGTATACACGCGGGATCACCAACCAAAATGCGCGTATGTGTATACATGCACTTTCACGCAAGGAAAAGAGTGTACATGTTGGAAAACTTGGTTTTGGTCTATGGTATTTGGTCCTTGGTATTTTGACCCATGGTATTGGTCCAAGGTATCTTATCCAAAGTGTTGACCCCAGATATTTGGTCCAAGGTATTGCTTCTAAGTGGTTTTGGACCATGATATTGAGTAAGGCCTAAGAATATAAAAGGAGGAGGAGATCATCAGGCAAAGGCACTCAAATATTGAATATCTAATGAAGAACAAGATCTAGAATACTGGTCATTGGGTTATGGTGCATAGCTGGATCTGAATCAAGGAGGAACCTCAGCACTTGAAGAAGGATAAGTTTTGCTGATGGGTCAAGATCTTAAAGATTGAAGAAAAGTATCTTTGTGTGGTTTTGATCTTTCATAATTGGTGCATGTCATAATCTGTAAATCTCATGATGTGGGTATAATTGATGTTTGAATAGTTGTAAAGGTTAAATCACCTTTTAAAGATCTGCACACAGGTTCAGTATAGCAAATGCATGTATACACGTTGGTTCAACATTTCAAACAACGTATACACATGTTTTCCTTCATATAACAGTGTGTGAATGCGTGTTCAACACATTGAAATAGCGTACGTCTCATAAAATATGTTTTAGCTACTTTTGTTTGTTGTTGCAGTATTATGGGTTTTGGCTTAGGTTCTCGTATTGTTACTATATTCTATTTACAACATTTAGAGAAGTGATTGTTTGATTCAATTTTGGTTAGTGCAAGGGAGATTTATTGATGGAGATATATTTTGGTGTTTGATTGATGCTATTGATGGATCCAGTCTGAAAATTTATGAAACGTGGTCCCTAGAAGAAAAGAGAAGGTTGTAGCCTTCTGTAGGTAGAAGCATGCGTACTAGTATAAGACTACACTAGTGTAGAAATATTGTAAAAGGAAGTTTCTTATTAAAAGAAGATAGAGATGAATTGCAACACGTGGTTTTTACCCACTTTAGCTTTCCACCTTCTATCTTTTGTTATTGTGTGTGATTGTTCGCTCTCTTTTTACTATACCTGTTACTGCTTATATAATTCCGAAACACAAACTAAAAATCAACTAACTAAATTATAAGTTTATTAGGTATACATTGGTTTCTTTAAACACAGTTTCGTATGTACATTATTCAATCAATTTATATGTAAAAACAACCTAAGAATTTTCTCTTATATGCTTTAGAATTTAAAATATAGAGAGTAAGAGTCAACATTTAAACATCCCATGCAACTAGATTATTTGAAAGGATGTCACTTGGGAAAAACTGAGCACACCATGAGTTCACCCTCGAGGTGAGAATTACTGCCATGGATCAACTGCCATGGATTAATACTCTAGAAATTTTGAATAGAAATATTACAAGAATCCCAACCAAAAAAGATGCAGCGAGAATGACCACTAACATACTTAAATTATTACCACAAAAAGGTCCTTTATTTTTGTGTTTCACAAATCACTATTAAATCATTACATGCATAGTTCAGTAGTAAATAATTACTCATTTTTAATTTCACAATTATATTGATTATATGTTCAAATATCTAGACATTCTATTGCCATGGATCTCAAAAATATTACTTAGAAGATATTTGGAACGATGAATGAGTGTATGGTTTAATAAATGTTAGAGGTTAGCTTTATTCAATCTAATCACAAGCATTCCTTCATAATTGGCCTAATCAAAGTGACTTCTCTATAATAGTCCTAATCAAAGTGATTTCTCTATAATTAATGAAGTATTAGCTAAATTAGAGAAGGTGATTTTCTTTACCACGTTGGATATTCATTCAGGATATAATAAAATCATAATACCAAAATGGTGCTTAAAACACATAAAGGTCATTAATTTTTGGTGATATCATTTAAATTTACTAATTCAGTTTAATGTTTGGATGAAATTGTATCTAGAAGGAATTGAAGTGGACCTAGGAAAATTGAAGTGATGATGTAATGAGAAATATCCAAAACTTTGAAGGATTCTTAAGCTTGATAGGATATTACCATGGTCAACAAGCTTCATAAATAATGTCCACAAAACATATTTATGGCTATCATCCTCCATAGGTCACATCAACTTTGGGAGGAAAAATAAAGGTTCAAGCAATATATGACCATATAGAGCACCAAAAGTGAATATACAACTATTAA
The DNA here is from genome assembly GCA_000404065.3 of Pinus taeda. Lineage (NCBI taxonomy): Eukaryota > Viridiplantae > Streptophyta > Pinopsida > Pinales > Pinaceae > Pinus > Pinus taeda. Next base: position 3,817 of record APFE030649080.1, on the reverse strand, counting down.
AGAACAACATTATCATAACACAAAATAGTATTAAATGAGTAGATCAGCATTAAACTAAAAGATAATTTAAAGAGAATTGACATTTTTTCCCTTACAACCATACAAATAGATGAGATTCCAAAAACATTACTAAAACATCAAATGAAGTGTTAATTATTTATTGTAATTTCTATTAAAACAATAGCTTATAATTCAAATTATCTGCACTTACAGCGCCCAACTGAGGGGCATATTCTTCAATTCTGCACTTACAGCGCCCAACTGAGGGGCATATTCTTCACAAGACATGTCTGTGTGCCAAGGAACCTTACACTCAATACAAAACAAGCGGCAGCATTTCTGGCATTTTGTTGCTTTTATTGTTAGCGAAGAGTGTGATGAGGAAGAAAAGGGAGAAGGAACTTGTGCACACTTATTTAATTCCGATGAAGCCATCAAAAACGAGCAATCAGGATATGGGCAATATACTTTCTCTGAATCTGCAATTTTTATCCATGTCGAAATTCTGCATTGCTTGTTCACGACTTGTTCGAAGAAAATTGAATTTACAAACCTAAATTGAAAATTGAAAATCGAAATCAAATATATATTTATAGCACAGCAGGCCGACTTATAATATTTTTAAATAAAATTAAAAATATTATAAGGCATTAAAATTAGGAATTATCGCTTTAGTACATTAGTTATTAAATTAGTTAAATTGACCTTTAGTTATTTAATTCATTTTGATTATATAAATCTCTATTAAAATAAATTAAAAAAATAATAATAATAGAACAAATTTATTTATTTAAATCAAAAAATAATTTCAAGTTTGTTAATTTTAAATTTTTCATTGTATAGAATAGTTTAATATTTTATAATATAAAATTTAAAAATATTCTGAGAATTCAATTAAAATAAGTTAATAATTTTATTAATATAAATTAAAAAAATACTATAGTGAGAATTAAAATAAAAGAAAAAACACTAAAATAATAGAGTATTCTTATTGAAGTTGAATGTGAAAAATAAAAATAAAAAATAAAAGAAGAAGAAAGGGTAGGAATTGAGCTCGCTCTTAATTTCCAACCATCATCTCTCACTAGAATCAAGAAGAGGGTGGGAATCCATCTCTTACTTAATTTCCAACCATCATCTATGTTGAGATTGATTGCATGCTTCTCAATATGGATAGCTTCTCTAAGATTCCTATGGTGTAAGTGATCAACCATAGAAATGAATCTAGAATCTTCAATGCACACATGGTGCTTGGATTTGTCCACATGTTTAGCTAGAGGTGACAAGTGAGAACGATTGTGCCTAATGTCTCGTGCATGCTCTTAGATTCTCTGGTTAATGGAGCAACCATTTTCTCCAATGTAGGGAACCCCATAGTAACAAGGGATCTAGTAGACCCCTTTCATGCCTTTAGGGTCTACAAGGTCCTTAAAAAATCTAAGAGAATTTTTAATTGTATTAAGAGGTTTGAATGAACCAAAAACTCTCTTCTTTTTAAGGATATGGGAAATCATGTTCGTGGTCCTCTCGATAAATGGAGGTTGAACCCTAGAGATGGGATCAACATGAGCATTCTTAACCCTTGATTATTTACGCTCTCTTTTAAAGACCTTCATTGCTTGAGTTAGGTTATATCAATTATTTTGAAATAATTTAAGAATATGAGACTTCTATTGCTAGAGGTGGTTATCGTTAGAAATTTTGAGAGCATGTGTTGTAAAAGTGATAAGGATCCAATTTTTTACGCTGGAAAGTGATGAGAATTGGCATAAAGATATTGTTCCATGTGAGTTTTTTTATAAACATCTTGGTGAGAAACATCACCATCATTCATTATAGAGAAGAGGATATCAAGGAAGGGAAAACACCCATTCACGTCAACCTCCATCATGAATTTGATGGAGTCGGATAGGGAATTAAGATTGCTAAGAAGCAAGTCTAATTTCTAGTGTCCATGGGGGAAAATAACACAAGTATCATCAACAAACATCTTCCACTTCTTAGGGTGAAATTGGGTTGAGGCTAAATCCTTGGTCACAAAATCCTTCATGAATAAGTTCGCAACTGTAGGGTAAATAGGGGAACCCATTGCAACCCCACAATATTCTTCATAGAAATCACCTTGTAAATTGAAGAAAGTTGCGGTGAGGCATAAGGAAACTAATTTTGTAGTGTGAGTGTGAGTGATTCTATTTATGACATCAATGGCCTCTTGAATATGGATTTTTGTATCAAGGGAAACAACCTCAAAACTTACTAACGAATCCGCAGGGTCCACCTTGATATCATTCAATTATTTAGCAAAGGAATTAGAGTCGTTAACAAAGGAATTAGTGCGAACAACAAGAGGTTTAAGATTTTGAGCCAAGAATTTAGCAAGAAGATGATTAGGCCTATCTATTGTGCTAAAAAGAGGTCTCAAGGAAACCTTGAATTTTTGAAGTTCTGGAAGCCCATAAATACTAGGGGTGAGGGGAATGCTTTAAGTAAGTTTTTTAAAGAGAGGTTTAAGGAAATCATTCAATTTAATGGTGGTCGTTACTTCTTTAGTGACTGGCTTAATGGGATTCTTATTAAGCTTTATGTAACTACCATTATTAGAAACATTGTCAATCATTTTGTTAACATAATCAGATTTATCTAAAATGACGATGGCCCCACCTTTGTCAGCTTTAAGGATGAAAATATAGGGGTTATCCCTTCGGACTTTAAGGGCAATAAATTCTTCTTGCCTAATGTTTCTTTTGGGAGGCTTACACTTCATAAGAATGATAACACAATCTTTCCTAATAACCTCCTTAAAATTATGAGGAAGGTCCCTAATACCATGTTCAATGTTACAAATAATGTCATCTATGAGAATATTTTTAAGGGCGAGGGAAAAATTATGATCTTTAATGTTCAATAATATTATCTCATTACTTATGATTATGAATTCCATCTATTTGAGGAATTAATCAATATTCCCCTAAATTTAGAATTTTTTAGCGAAATAAACATATGCATCACTCAAGTCACACTAGTGCTTATTGAAAATATTATGATATCGATATTGTCTATAAACAACCTCTTATATTTTATGGTTCATCTTGCCAATAAAAATCATAAATTTAGATCTATTGTTATGAATTTATGCTTTATTGTGAATTTATTATTTTTGTATTTAAAGCCATTTAATACGAAAATAAACACTATATACAAATGATTTAACTAGTGAAAACTATGAGTGGAACTATAGTAGAAATGAAACACCATTAAAATAACATTTACATTAAGAAACCAAATATGTGAAACAAAGCAATAATATGAACCACTATACGTTTCTTCTTAAACAAATGAGAGTAGAAGGAAAAATACAAAAATCGTCAAGTATTGTAGAGCTATCACACACTCTACTCTCCTATAATCTCCAATGACACATTTTTCCTTTGCTTTGTTTTCTGTCTACTCTTCTTAGTGATAAAGTTTCTATAATAGGAAATGAAATATTGTTCCCTCTTTTAGATAAAGGATGAAGGATGAAACTATAGGCTCGTTATTTTCAGCCGCACCCACCTGGAATTCATTCCGGGAGGCCATTAAGGAGAAATACTACCGTGTTGGAAGCTATGAGGATGAATACATAAAGTGGACCACGCTGCGAAAGGGAAGGGATCAAGATGTGCCGGAGTTCAGCAATATTTTCCATACCCTTCGCACGAAGTTGGGTATCAAGGATTCGGAGCAGCATTTGATACTCAAATAGCCCTACTGCCTGCACAAGGACATCCAGGAAGAAATGGAATTCCTGAACATCTCCTCTCTCGGCATAGCATAC
>APFE030649070.1:0-10322 GCA_000404065.3 Pinus taeda | reverse complement strand
TCTTTTGGACCTGAAAAGATCACTTTCAATTGATCAGCAGGTGAGGGTATAGTTACCTCACCTTTTCAACCTCCATCCATTTGGCTTTTGAAGGATTTGTACCCTTGAGCCCCACTCAAAGATAATCAATACTTCCCCTTTTTGTTGTCCTTGTTCTTCTGTCAAGTATGGTGTCTTACTGAAGCTCATCAAGAAATTATGGAGAAAAATATTCAATTGATGGAATTTGTACACTTTCTCCTTGATCTTCAATCAAAGGAGGCTCATACAACCTTAAATTCTAAACATTAACAACAAAATAAATTTTCATATATAAAGGCAAATCAAGCTTGAAAGCATTATTGCCAATCTTTTGTAGAATTTTAAATGGACCATAATGGATTGGTTTCAGCTTTTTACCTTCATCTTGAAGCCTTTAATTGCAAATTTAAAGCCAAACTTCATCACCTACTTGAAACTAATGATCCACACGATGCTTATCATGCCTTGCCTTATACTTGCCTTGACTCTTTTCTAGTTGTTCTTGAACTGTTTGGTGAATCAACTGAATTTTATCAATGAACTTCTTTGCTATGTCTATGTTGCTATGTCCATCTACAACTACATCTTTCTCAAAGATGAAATCCAAAGGCGATTTAGGCAAATAACCAAGACATGCCTCAAAAGACGAAGGTAGAGTAGAAGAGTGTTTTTCTCGGTTGTAAGCATGTTGAATATAATGCAACTGTTCATCCCACAACTTAGGATGTCTGTTGCAATATCCTCTGCTGCAATATCCTCTTAGAAAATGAATATTTGTCATGTTAACCACTTTAGTTTGAACATATGTTTATGGACGAAAGGATGTATGTTTTTTCAACTTGGTGTCCATCAAGCTCCATAAATTTGACCAAAATTTCCCAAAAAATCAGGAATCATGATTACTTACAATAGAAGTAGGTAATCCAAAATGAACCCATACATTTTGAAAGAAAAGTTGAGTTTTTTGTTCAACTCTAATTTGTTTTTTACAAGGTATTAATATGCACATCTTGTTGGACCTATCCACAACTACGTACACATAATCATGATCTTTTCTTGATAAATGAATACCTCCTACAAAATCCATAGAAACACTCTCCCATGGACGTGAAGGCACTGGAAGTGGTGTGTACAATCCTAGTTTCCTATTACTAGGTTGTGACTACACACAATGAACAACCTTTGATAAAACGTGACACACTTTCAAGCATACGAGGCTAGTAAAAATACCTCTGAAGATTTTCCATTGTTTTACTTACACTGAAATGTCCAGCAATAAGATAATTATGTGCTTCCCTTGTGATATTTACTCTCTCTCTCCCTGTGGAACACAAAGTTTTCCCAAATGATACAATAGATTATCATGTACACGGTAGTCTAATTCCTCAACTTGGTGGCCTTGACTCAAGTTTGAATATACCTATTGAAAGTCAAATTGTTATGACCTCTGATGGTCATGAGTGTGCCCAACAAGAAGGAAACCAACCTTTATCTTCTGAAAATTTCTCAATTCAACAAGCATGTTTAGATATCCAAAAACAACTTGATTCTATTTTCATGGCAAGTGTTGTCCAATTATAGATACAAAACTTCAAAAAGATTACCAAACCAATGAGAAAGCACATCATGAATTATGGTTATTGTCAGATTTGCATCATTATGAATATTTGGAGCTGTGAAGTACACCCTTGGCAACATTTTCCCATTGAAGACCATACAACCAACCAAGTGATATTGAATAAAATTTCTCCTGTAAATTGACTGTGTGCGGAACAAAATGCCGGTAAAAGTGTTTCTTCTGGGGCCCATACCATTCAATTATCAAACCCAATATTTATTTGATATCATAACACTTATTCGATGGCTTTGTACAACTTTTCCTTTCACTTGCTTGTTTGTTCGCGATGCCTTGAAGTTCTTTGACAATTGAATCTACACAACATAAAAGAAAGCTATTAAGAAATATGTTCCATAGTTAATGGACTATACAATTTAAAGTAAAGATGAATGCTTACCTCTTTTTGGACCCTTCACATTGGTCCATTCTATTTAAGAGAAGCACATGTACTGCAATCCCCATCCTTGTCTCTTAGGATACAGACATTGTGATTCTTTCTTCCATACTTCAAAAATATTGATATGTAATAAACCGACCATGTCCCTCAGCACCTTCTGCATATTCTTTGTATAAGTTGTAGATTTCTCGTCTTGAAAAATTATCTAGAATATGTATTGTCTCTCTATTTGGCATAAACTCTCCATGCTTTGAAAAGAAATATTTCATCCATGACATCGCAGTATTTGATAATGGCCTAAACTGTCGTTTATGATGTACTTCTAAATAAAATGTGGGATCATTTTCCAAATTTTCTTGGATTCTCGAGAGACGAAAATTCCCCATCGAATGAAAATTTTTGAAAGCCTTTCTATAGATAAATAAAGACCCAATATGATAATCATAACCTAACAATGTATATTGTATGCACCCAACTAAATATGAATTTTTCATGCTTTTATTCATTGACAAATATCTCTTCCTTTTCTCTAATGCAAATTTGAAATCCATACGTTTCAAGAAATCTTTTTGACAAAATTCACTTGAAATGAGAGCGCTGATAGAACTTCTTCTCGTTAGATATTCTGTTCTACCCCTTGTATAACTAGAACAGCTTGCATTGATACGAAAAGGTTTGCTCCTACTCATCGATACAATATTTGTTGGCAACATCTCCATCATTGGATCATAATTTGTATAAGACTTTTCATCATCATTAAGAGGAATGTTATCCACACTATGATCAGTTGTGCTTTTCAAATACTGACTTGGAGGATATTCTTCATCTTCCCCTTCTTCATTGCTACTGTCATAGTCCTTAGAATTGGGACTAAATGGAAAATTTGACTCGATGTTTATTGGATATTCTTCCTCATGTGCATTGTCAGTGTTGCTCTCATAGTCCATAGAATTATGACTACATCGAAAATGTGATTGTTTTCTTATTGAAAATGCTACATCCTATCCTTTGTCATTGCTACTCTTATGGTCATTAGGATTAGGACTAAGTGCTTCATCCTATCCTTCATCACTACTGCTCTCATAGTTCATTAGATTAGGATTAAGAGGACATTGTGACACTCCATTCTTTTGAAATTTTTCATCATGCTCTTCATCACTACTGCTCTCATAGTCCATAGAATTAGGACTAAGTGGACACCATGACACTCCATTTTTTTGAAATTTACCATCATGCTCTTCATCACTGCTGCTCTCATAGTCCATTGGATTAGGATTAAGAGGACACTGTGACACTCCATTCTTTTGGAATTTTTCATCATGCTCTTCATCACCGCTGCTCTCATAATCCATAGGATTAGGACTAAGTGGACCGTGACACTTCATTCTTTTGAAATTCTTCATCATGTTCTTCACCAATGTTGCTTTCATAGTCCATAAGATTAGGACTAAGTGGACATTGTGATACTCTATTCAGTTGAAATTATTCATCACTGCTGCTCTCATAGTCCATTGGATTAGAACTAAGAGAACACCATAACACTCCATTCTTTTGAAATTTTTCATCATGCTCTTCATCACTGTTGCTCTCATAGTCCATAGGATTAGGACTAAGAGGACACTGTGACACTCCATTCTTTTGAAATTCGTCATCATGCTCTATATCACTGTTGCTCTCATAGTCCATAAGATTACGACTAAGAGGACACCGTGACACTCCATTCTTTTGAAATTTTTTAGCATGATCTTCATCACTGTTGCTCTCATACTCCTTAGGATTAGGACTAAGTGGACACCGTGACACTCCATTCTTTTGAAATTCGTCATCATGCTCTTCATCACTGCTGCTCTCATAGTCCATAGGATTAGGACTAAAAGAAAACTGTGACACTCCATTCTTTTGTAATTTTTCATCATGCTTTTCAGCACTGTTGTTCTCATAGTCCTTAGGATTAGGACTAAGTGGACACCGTGACACTCCATTCTTTTGAAATTCGTCATCATGCTCTTCATCACTGTTGCTCTCATAGTCCATAGGATTAGGACTAAGTGGACACTGTGACAATCCATTATTTTCAAATTCGTCATCATGCTATTCACCGCTGCTGCTCTCATAGTCCATAGGATTAGGACTAAGTGGACATCGTGACACTCCATTCTTTTGAAATTCTTCATCATGCTCCTCATCATTGTTGCTCTCATTATCCTTAGGATTAGGAATAAGTGGAATCCGTGACTCTTTATTTATTTGAAATTCTTCATCCCCTCTTTCATCAGTGTCGCTCTCATAGTCCTTAGGATTAGGACTAACTGGAAGAATTGACTTTCTATTCATAGTGGAATAATTTCCATTATATTCATCAATATGATTAGAGTTGTAAGGCGACAAAGATGTTGTTGCTTTACAAAGCAAAACTTCACTATCAGAAAAATCCATCCCTTTCAAATAGAAGAGGTTGAACGATACAAATGTAGACTCCCGTAAAGATATTATATAGCTTAGAGAATGATATTTTCCCTCTAAAAATTTTCGCCAAAATATTTCCCTCCAAAGATTTCGTTTTATGTATTTCTCTTCATTATTTTATTCTATAATTTATCGAAAAATTTTAACTAAATTTTTTATGAAATAAATCTTTAAATTTAAAATTGTAAACTAAAACTTTTACCTAAATTATTTTAATAGTTAAACTATATAATATTTACTAAACAATTGAGTGTTTTATTTTTATTTTTATAATACCTTCTAAAACAAATTAATCCCACATTCACCGCGCTGTAGAACAATTCCATAGTATTCGCTTTATCATAGTTTCCTACATCGCCATAAAAAAATTAACATGTTAATTTATTTTTTAAACAAATTAATCCCACATTCACCATACGGTAAAACATCTCTGTAATTTCACCTATATAATAAATTTCATTATCCCTATTACTCACATCACATCAAGGTTTTCTGAGGTTCGTTAAAATACTTGGAGCGAATTTGTGGAGTAGATACGTTGCTATCAACAACATATTCAACAGAGGATTCTCGCATTTGAAAGGTTAGTTAGTTTTTCTGCTTTGCAAATTTTAAAATTAAATAAGTTTAATGAAGTTTAATTTATTTATTTTAAAATAAAACTTTTTGTGGACCAAATTTACCCACTACATCTGCAATGGGCATGGTGGGCCCGATAATGCTCACAGCAGCCAAACGGGCCCGTAGGTTAGGGGTGATGGGGATAACTACCCAGCCCTCCGCCTCACCTTACCGGCTTGCGGGGTGGCATGCCGCCGAGGTGGGGCGGGGGAGCTGCCTAAAGCTCCCCCCGCCCCACCCTGGCAGCCCACCGGCCCGCAGGGTGGCGGGTGACTCTACTGGGGAGTTGGTGGCATCTCCCCTGCCCTACCAAGGTGGCCCACGGGGTGGCAAGTGATTCTCGGAATCGCCAGCCACCTCGTCGACCATTAGGCTGGCGGGGTGGCTGGCGGTTCCAAGAATCGCCCGCCACCCCGCGGGCCGTCGAGTCACTGGGGTGGGGCGGGGCGAGGAGAGCTAATCGCCCACCACCCCGTGGGCTATTGGGCTATCGAGTGGGGTGGACGAAGCTGGCACCCGAGAATCGCCTCGCTACCCCGTGGGCTATCGGGCCAACCGGGTGGGGCAGGGAAGCTGTCACCAACTCCCCTGCCCCACTCCGACAGCCTGCGGGCAGCCCCCCTGCCCCACCCCAGCGGCCCGATGGTCCGCGGGATGGCAGGGTCACCAGGGTTGGGTGGGGGGTAGTGGTTGGGCCGCTAGGGTGGGGTAGGGGGTCGGACCCAACGGTCGTCTCAGTTGGCCGACCAATTTTCAGGGTACGGCAGCGGGGCGATGAATTTTTTTAATTTCTTATTTTTTTTTCAAATTGTTATGTAGGCTCTAATTATATTGTGACCTCTCAGACTCCCATATATACCAAGGATGTCTTGTCATTTGTATCTTCCAATAATTGTTCAATTATGTGATGTAAAGGAGGTTCCCCCTCGAAGAGGCTAATTTTCAAGCCATTGATCTATATTTTCTTATGTTTTGTGATCTTGTTTCATAATGCCAAAGTGATTGTTGAATGAATATCCTTCGCTCGCTAATACCAACTGAAGGATCTGGGAAAAATGTCCATCATCTTGTTCCTCTATTGCTCAAGAGCCTCTTCAAGCAACATTTTGAAAGGATATCCTACTTCCTCGTCTTTCCTTTCTTCCACCATGGGAGGTCGTCAAGGTCGACAAGGCTAGTTTTGCAAGGGTTCAACCAGTTCAAGTCTGAACTCCTTATACCCCGACCTTATTGGGGACATGCACAAAACAACAGAGAAAGAGGAGACCACTCTGATACCACTGATATAGGTTTATACAAGAATGAAATGAAATACAGATCTAAACAGGAACACAGAGCTACAGCGAAAACTAAACTTCAATTAATTAATAGCAAATCTCGAAAATTGTTTACATCCATAATGGAAACAAACTATCCCAAGAAATGGTAGCTTATATATGAGAAGCGATGTGATGGCTACATGCCTTTTAAAATGTGTTACGATGAGGATCAAAGGATGTTTTATTATTGATAAATAATGGAAAACCTTAAACATCCAAATACCTAACCCTAGGAGATGAAGCGCCAAAAGTTTGTGGGCTCTGTTGGGATTATTTGGAATGCCAACTTCCAGGGGTCATAATTTAGGCATATGATCTTCATTTGATGCTCGTGATAACTCATTAGAAAGACCTATCTAAGGAAAAAAAAAATTACTGACTCTAGAAGTTTAGGACCTGAAAAATTGCCAAAATAGAAAGATGTGCTAGAATTAAAGAAACTGAAAGGAAACAATGTTCGGGGTCCAAGTGGAATAGGTGGGTGGTCAATTATATCCACTTAGATCAGTGGTCTCATACATGATAATAGGTTCTTGTTGGAAATTCAAAGAGCTACCGAGAGGAGAGAACTGAGGGACTAAAGGGAGTAGATTGGGGGGCCCACCTATGTAGAATATGTCAGTTGCAAAACCACCTAAACCAATATGCAGGGTCTATGTTAGATGGGTATTTAGGGGAAACTTTTTGAAATTATATTAATGAAGGAGAATGGACTTCATGACTCCACCTTGTAAAAGGAATAGAGAGAGGGAGACTTCCTCATGGATTCATGGTCTGACTCGAGGGTGACTAGATACAAAGGATAGAATAGACAGTTGAGCCTATTGTTGGGTGGAAAGTGTCTCACCTTTCATTAGTTGCAAGTAACTATTGAGCTTAATGAGATAAGTTCCCATATGGACTTTAAATCTATAATGTAAATCATGTCTAATGAAATAGAAATGATGTGGATGAATTGTGTATTATGTGTCTACCCGTTGAAAGGGCATCTTGGTTTATGTGATACTTGATCATGACATGAATTGGTAAATTTTGTTGTGATGGATATGTAATATTCTTATGCCTACATTTTGATCTGTACTTTTCATGATTATAAGCATAGATGGAATAGTTAACTTTAGCATGGGATTGATAGAATCCTAGTCTTGGTTTTTTAATTTTTATGGCTATAAGAGGCCTTTTCGTAAGAAAGATGTATGACTAAATAGGTAGGGAGTGTTAACCTTTCTGCCTCTTGGAAAACCAATATGGTTGGTTGGCTTTGTAAGATTCTCAGTAAGTCTCAACCATGGGAGCTTGGTATACTCCAAAATATCCAAAGAAACCTTGAATGTATCTCTTATAATAAAAGTATCTTATAGATGATGTGATTCTAGATGTAAGAGTAAATGTCTTGGTTCTAAAGTGGATACTTAGAGAAAAGAGTCTTCACGGGATATTCTATGTAAGGTGTTAAATATTCTATTGAAGAACTCTTCAATTAATGGAAATATATTGATAGACATGATTGGGTTCGTATGACCTTTAGAATGATTGTGAATGCTAATTATCAATGTTGGAACAATGATATGGTTGGATAGCTAAGGTATCCTTGCTTTGGGACAAGAGAGTAATAGGCCTTCTAGTGTTTGTTCCTTAGAAGGATCGTGCACCTTGTGAAAGTAGGCCTTGATGCTAGATTTTGTTTTATAATGTATTGGGAGGTAAGCTTGTGTTTATCTGGTTTGAGAATGGGTGATAGGTTTCACTCAGGTGCGGTAAACTGTGAATAATAGCCTCATTTTAACTTCTTAGAGTAAAATCCTAGTTAATGGCTATGGAATAAAGGATTTTGATCCCTTTATCAATTTTTGGGGAATTTTTTATTGTAAATTGTTTTTTGGGAAAGTATCTACCTTGTCAAAATAGGTTTCAATCCTTGGAGGTAAGCTTGAAAATCATATTACCTTGGATATTTAGGAATTAAAATTTAGGGATTGAATTTTTAAGCCTTAGTTCCTACTCACATTGACCAATGGGGGTTGTGTTTGTCAGCCTAGATAAAAAGGACTAATGGGTGAAATTCAAGAAAATTTAAATGATCTAGATGTTATATTATCTATATATCCTAGCATTTAGAATCTATCAAGTGAAAAAGATTGGGAATCTAGAATTTGCGAAGTGCAAAAGTCTATGCACCTGGAATATGTGTGCAAAATTTTAGGGGACATATGGAAGTGTATTAAAGCATGGATTCCCAAATTAACATAAACCTTCCATGTGGGCACATATGGAACTAGATGACAAAGTTATGTGGGATTTGAGAATCTGAAATTTCTAAAATAGGAAAACTACAGTGAAAATAGAATCTTGAATATGAGTGCTAGCAAGGTAGGATATGTGGGGATCATGTGCATCCATGTATGAAAACCATAGGCCTTAAAGATATCCTAGGGTATGATGTGCAACACTAATGGGACGAGTGACATCATGGGTTAGCATATCATTTTGACATTTAATGAATGAAAAGTTTGGATGATGTGGCATATTAATGAAAAGGTTCTAAGAAGTCTATTTCGCAGACGATTTGGTTCATGTTACAATAAGCAACAAAGAGTTTGAAAATATATAATTTTTTAAAATTCCCTTTTTCAGCATTTTAGAATGTTGGTTTTTCCATATATCTAAAAATGCTTAGATATTGAGATGAGCATAAGTTTGACCCATACTGAGGTGGCATGATGCTCATGTGGATCAGAGGCATAGCAATGCTAAGATGGAAACTTATCAAATCTAAGAGGATTTGCAGATGTTTCAAATCTAAAAATATGGAAATCTATCATTTTTTTAAAAGGGATTTTTGGGTCTTTTTGGATAGTGGATGATCTAGATTTCCTGGGATCCAAATAATTGAAAGGTTAACTTGTTGACCATGGAAGGAATATGAAAATCAAAAATTTTATTTAAAAAAAATGTAGACATCTATATTTAAATATTTGGATGTTTGACCAATTTGACTAAGCATTGATGCTTAGATTTTTAAATCCAAAAAATTGGAAAAGTTGTTAGGGTGGGTAAATAAGAATCTTGGATCTAGATGTGTGTTGGGTAGGATAATGTGTCCAAGCTACAAATGTGAACCAAGTGGTGGTGACATGTGGATAGTATATATGTCAACATGGCACCAAAAGGAAAATCTTTCTAGGGCCATAACTTTGTACCTAGAGCATTTTGAGGAAATTTATACCATTGGTAATCTCTCGGGGAGAAAAAGATGATAGTTTCCTGAGAAAAGAGGTTTGAGAAGGTTATAGGTAGGAGAATTTTTATAACGCCACTCCTTATGTTGGCCAAGGATGTTGGGTATAGATACATCTTATACGTCCCTCTTAGAGCCCTCAAAGAGATTGGGTGTTTTACAAGATAAGATTTAGAAAAATCTGAAACAATAATCAAAGACAAATTCAAATCCAATAAGTAATGGAGTCAAAATAATATTGACGAGGATTTGAACAATGTGGATAATGCATAGTAAGGTTATTACAAACATGTTCAAACTAACCAAAAGGATTAACTTCAATGTGCATAAAATTATAAGAGGGCTCTTCCAAAGTTGCTTCTCCAAACAAGTGCAAATCAACTAAGAAAATATGTGTAACCATGTTAGACCCCTATACTACTAGTGTAACCCCTTATTGTTATTAGTACAACCCAATTATTATATTGATGTACCCATGTAGTGCCCATATTGTTACTATTGTGCCCCATAGAAGCCCACTATTATTATTATTGTGCCCTTACATTATTATTGTTATGTAGGCTTTGATTATATAATGACCTCTTAGACTCCTATATATAGAAAGGAGGTCTTTTCATTTGTATCATCCAAGAATTGTTCATT
>APFE030649063.1:97483-110797 GCA_000404065.3 Pinus taeda | reverse complement strand
TCATTTCCAAAGTTATCGCTAACAGACTCAAACCTCTACTTCCATCGCATATGTTAGAGAAGCAAACCGGATATGTGGAAGGCAGAAAAATTCTCAACAATATCATCCAAGCTCACGAAGTGGTGCACTCCCTCAAGACCAAAAAGTAAGTAGGGATGATAATACAGCTCGACATAGCAAAAGCTTATGACAAGCTAAGCTAGCCTTACATAAAGGAAATTCATAAAGCTTACGGCTTTGACTATAATTGGATAAAGTGGGTTATGGCCCTGGTTACCACGACAAGTTGCTCTATCCTTCTCAATGGCTCTCCATCAAGAACCTTCAAGCCTTCAAGGGGCCTCAGGCAGGGTGATCCTCTTTCCCCATTCCTCTTCATTCTCATGATGGAAAGATTAGGCAGAATGATAAACTAAGCCAAGGAAGAAGGAAGAATTAAGGGGCTAAAACTCGCTGAGAATGGGGAAACTTTGACTCATCAACAATTTGTGGATGATACTATGCTGCAAGGCACACCCACAGTCATGGAAGCCAAAGCCTTCAAACAAATCCTGCATGACTTTACCATGGCCGCCTGCACGGAGGTAAGCCTCACAAAATCAAAAGTTTCTTTTTCAATACAGATATTTCCATCCAAATACATCTCTCCAAAACTTTGGGATTTCAAAGGGAGAATCTTCCATCTAAATATCTCGGAATGCCTCTCACTGACAAACCTCTGAAGAAGGAAGTATGGGAGTCAATTACGAATAAACTAAAGGACAAAGTCAATAACTGGACTAGCAGATCTTTGAATTTAGAAGGAAGATTAATTCTAACAAATTCTATTCTTCAAACCATTCTAGTTTATATGTTTTCAGCCCTTCGTGCCCCAAAAGGAGTTTTACAGCAAATTAGGAATATTCAAAGAAAATTTCTTTGGGGTAAAGGAGAAGAGAAAAAGAAATGGGCCCTGGTAGCATGGGAGAATCTTTGAAAACCCAAAACCAATGGTGGTTTAGGTCTCCATGACCTGGACACCCTGAGCAAAGTCTTGGGAGCAAAACTTTGGTGGAGATGGCTAAAGGAAACAAACAGCCCATGGACCAAGCCATGGAAACAAAAGTATGCAATGGATTGGCAAGAATAGGACCACATTTGGATGTCAGAGCACATTAGGGGTTCTGGTATTTGGAACAAGACTTGGGAAAACAGAGCCTTAGTTCAAAATCATAGTTTCTGGGAGATAAGAAATGGGAATCTTGCCTGGTTCTAGGAGGACAATTAGTAGAAGGAACAAAATCTCAGCAGGGAATGCCTAGATATCATCAAAGATGACACCCTCAATAAAGGTCTAAAAAGGGTATGTGAATTTTGGGATCAATCAAGAGAGGAAAGGAAATGGAGAATTTGGAGGGTACTAGAATACAGCTCAAAGAACCCTTTGAAAGCCCAGGCTAAAGTCCTGGAAGAGATCCTAGAAAAAAGGAAAATTTTGGCTTCCAACTTGAATGGCCTACTAAGGTGGCGTAGAAACAATGAGGGCAACTTCAACCTCAAAGAAGCCAAAAGAATAATCATCGGATTTGATCATCCAAATCCTGACAAGACATGGTGAAACCTTTGGAGCAACCCTCACTGGATGAATATCAAAATGTTCATATGGCTCATTCAGCATAAAAAGATTATGACTTGGGAAAATCTTAGGAAAAGAGGCTTTGCAGGTCCTTAAAAATGCCATTTATGTGGCCTGCAGGAGGAGACCATGGATCACATTCTTAACCTTTCTATGTTCACCTCCTCTATATGGAACTGGGTAGCGTCCATCTTCACCCAGACAGTCAAGAAGGATGATGATATTACTGCTACTCTAAAGAATTGGAGAAAAGACTTTTCAGACTGTGAAAAGCCAATGTAGCCTGGACACTGATTCCAGGTTTCTTTGATTTGGGATGTGTGGAAAGAATGCAACAATATGATCTTCAAGGATAAATCTGGTTTAGCTCAAGGCATCATGGCTCAGATCCTAAAACAACTCAAAGAAATAGTTAATGTCTTTCTGAAGCATCCTCCAGAGAAATCGTTGAGTCAAAGGGACACTCACATCCTTGAAAAGTTGGGACTTAAGTATCATGGCCCTTTTGACACCCATAAGAAAGAAAAGCGCAGATTAGATGGCAAGGCTTTCTGGAAACCCATTCCCCATGGCTTCTTGAAACTCAACATAGATGGAGCCTCAAAAGGGAACCCAGGGGATGTAGGTTTCAAGGGAGTCATTAGAGATGCAGAGGGCAATATCAAAATCAATTTTCATAGTCATTTGGGGAGGACTACCAACAATATGGTTGAACTCATGGCCATGGAGCAAGGCCTAGAAATATTGAGAGGCTACAATTTATATAATACTATCATAGAGGCAGACTCAAAATTAATAATTAACTCGGTCAAAAGGATAAGCACTAGCATAGCACTAGACAAAGTTTCAAAGCACTAGCAACTCTCGCAAGCTTTTCATTGAGTTCAATCTCATCTTAGAACTTTTAGAACTTTGAGCTTTATTCACGTGCGCAAAGATGCTAATAGAGTGGCTGACAGGCTAGCGAATGAAGGGGTGATTTGCGCAAGAGAAAACAAATGTTGTTTGTGGGAGTTTTCTCAGAATGGACAACTAAGAAAGGACTGCAGCACCCTGGCGCGCGAAGACAGGGATCTTTATCATCACTCCAAGGGGAAACATTTAGCAGATATCTAAGTGGATGGAAGTCAAGGGTACTTCTAACTGGTAGCCCAAGTTTAGGATCTTACAGGGGACTGGTGGGCAATGGAGAAAAAACATTAAACAAAAAAGTGGTTCGAAGCTTCTCTTCAGAATCGGGTGGTTTTGTAGCAGTTACCAGGGTTATCAGAGGGCCGAGTGTACCCGAAGTGGTTTTACCGAAATGTCTCTGATGCCACAAAAGGAGTTACACGTGGTGCTAGGAAGACCACGATGGTTTTGATGGTGGGACCACGACGGTTTTGCTACAGTGTCCCTGGTTATCGAGCATCGACTATACCATAAGCAGACTTTCGGATATGCCTCTCATTCCACTGACTGTGTTACATGTGTTCCAAGCTGTTTTGATTACCACCCTCATAAGATGGGTAATCCTAGTGCTTTTATCCCGCCCGATATCCCTCTCAGCTGTTGGATTTCGTGGATGCAGATAAATGGCTCTGTTATGTCGTGCATGTTTCCCACCATCGGGTTGACTCATATTCACTTTTGAGGCTGCCCTTTGGCTTTTTTTGTTTTAATGTTTTGTTGGCCCTTAGCCACATTCTTGAGCATGTTGCTCGGTTCTCAAACTAAGGGTGTTTGTCAAACAATTTACATCTTGTATACTATGTGTCCTCCTTACTGCTTAATTTGAATAGAAGGTCCATTTCTTGCTTGAGAAAAAAGAGAATATAGATTGGTATATGTTGGTTAATTTTTGAAGAGAATTTTTATCAAAAGATTATTAGTATATGGGTTTAATTTATTCAAGGCCAACCCATAAGTCTTACAAAAATGCATTCACTCATATCCATAGTGAGAGTAGTTCTATCTCACAAATAGAACTATCATGAGTGGTCTTGGAAGATAAAACACACGTTGATTTTTAATGAGTTATGGAAAGGGATGTGTGAAAGAGAAGGAGGCAATACACCTAAAAAACCTACTTTAGACAAGGAGCTTGCCATTTGGGAAAACAAGAACAACAAGGCATATGCATTGTTTGTAGCATCCGTAAATGAATATGTGAGTCGTCAAATTTCACCATTTTCAATTTATTTTGAAGATTTAAATAAATTGAAGGAATTATAAGACTCACACTCTCAACTTGAAGTCATTCAATTGATGATTAAGTTGTTCAATATTTAGTTGAAAAATGATGATGCTATTGCGTTAGCACCAGAAATAAGATCCATTATGTGTGACATAAAATCCATTGGTGTTGAAATAGGTGTTCCTCTCATATCTTATGTCAAGGCACCATATCACTTATTCACATTATCTTGAGTCATTGCAAGCAAGTGGAAAACTTAAGGAGATTTCCTTTGACTCACTTGAGAAGAAGTTTTCTGAAAGAGAGAAGGATTTTGGGAAGAAGACAACTCGTCAGTCTTTTGAAGAAGCTATGTTCCTTGCACATAAAGAAAATAATCATGCACAAGATTCTTATAAAGGAAGAGGTGGTTGAAGAGGAAGAGGAAAGAAGAATTTTAGAGGCAAGGGGGGCATAAATTTCCAAGGAGAAAGGTATGATCTTCATTGTATACAATGTAGCAGAAATGAAAATTATGATTCCATATGCAAGCTACCTTGGGAAAGAATCAAGAAAGATAGAATGGAGAAAAAGGTAAAACATCTGAGAAAGGGAAAGGAAAACCACACAATTATTCTCTTTATGTTGTGGCACATTGCAACATTGGAGTAACTGAAGACTTACCCAATGCTTCCCATTCTTCATGGAAAGATGTGTGGTTTCTTGATTCAGGAGAAACTTGCCACATGAATTTCATAAGAGATTTCTTTGAAGAATTAGCTGAAAATGTTGATGGAGCAGTATGCTTTGGAGACAAGTCAAAAATCAAGCCATCAAGGCTTGGCACCATCAAGCTTAAACGTCATGGTCTTCGAGACTTTCTTCTGCATCATGTTCTATACCTCCTGGAGTTGAGGAGAAACTTGTTGTATTTGGTCCACATCTGCCAACAAGGACACTCCATTCACATATTTGATGCCAAGGTTGAGGTTAGAAAAGCATCATATCACTCACTTGTCATGACTGTCATAGAAGAAGAAATACTTCTAAAGCTACAAGGAACCTCTGCTCATGCACAAAACTTTTCATATAGTTCTCACTATGATGAAGGCACGCTTCGAGTAAGTCTTTTATGGCATGCTATATTTGCACATATGAACTATGGCAACCTTCATTTGTTGAAGAAAAATGGTGTTACTAATTTGCCAACTATTCCTAGGAAACTTAAGCAATTTGATGCTTTTATCTTAGGAAAGAAAAACAAATAGTCTTTTCATGATTCTCATTCCAGAGCACATAGAAAAATTGACCTCATCCATTTTTATTTATGCGGCATAATGTTTGTTCCTTCTGCAACTAGTAATAAGTATATGATGACTTTATTGATGACTAGACCAGGAAGTGTTGGGCTTATTTATTGAAGAACAAATATGAAGCTTTTGAAACATTCAAGAACTTTCAAGCATGGATTGAAAATGATGCACAGTCTCATATTGGCTCTATTCATACTGATAATTGAAAAGAATATACTTCAAATGAATTTGAAAACTATATTTTCTAGCATGGGATCAAACATCAAACAACCGTGCCCTATAATCCCCAACATACAGAGTAACTAAAAGAATGAACATGACAATCTTAAATATGGTACATTCCATGATATTTTTCGGGAATGTTAAGTTGATGTTTTGGAATGATGCAGTTCTATGTGTTGTGTATATAAAGAATAGGTGTCCATATCATGCTATTAGAAACAAAACTCCCTATGAAATGTGGTATGGCCACATTCCTTCGGTGAGGCATCTCAGGGGTTTTGGTTCCACCTGTTATGCCTTGATACCTAAGGAATGGAGAAAAAAAATCGGTGCAAATAGTTACAAGTGTATCTTCTTGGGGTATTCAAATGCCTCCAAAGCATATCATCTCTATGATGAAGTGAATAAGAAGTTTATAATATCTAGAGATGTGATCTTTCTTGAATCTTCCAAGGCTAATAACATTGTTGAGCGACAACTTGATCACTTAGATTCATACATGCAAAGTATTTTCGAGAGTTCGATAATGAGATTCCACATCTTGAAGTGGGGATCCCTATACTGGATCAATCTATGGAATCTCCTTCTAAAGCACTCTCTCCCCTACATGAAGCTCTAGTCACTGATCAAGATGAGACTTTGAGTGATGTGATTGACAAAATTGGGAGGCTAAATCTTGATTCAACCCCATCTCAATCAACTAAGTAGCCTATGCCATCTCAGAAAGGTCCTCCAAAATGGATGACAAAGATACTTGAAAGTGTTCATCTTGATGAGGTTGGAAAGATAGGAACAAGAAGCTCAAATAGACATAATGGAGGTGATTTAGACGATCTTGATTCACATGTTAATATGGATTTTTCTAATGATTGTGAGCTAAATTTGTCTACATATTTTGAACCAACTTTCTTCAAAGAAGTTGCTTCTCATGATGAATCGAAAGAAGCGATGCAGAAAGAATATGATGCTTTAATAAAGAATGGCACCTGGAAGCTAGTTGATCCTCCATTAAGAACCAAACCAATTGGATGTAAGTGGGCCTTCAAGAACAAGTACAAAGCAGATGGCTAACTTAACAAGCATAAAATCATGCTTGTGGAAAAAGGCTTTGCACAGAAGGAAGGGGTCGATCATGAGGAAAGATTTCCCCCACAAAAAAATGGGCTACCATATAGACACTCTTTGCCTTGGAAGCTTAGAAAGGTTGGAAATTCCATCAAATGGATGTAAAAATTGCTTTCTTGAATGAAAATGTTTTGATGTCCCAACAAGAAGGATTTATTGTGAAGGATTAGAAACAAAAAGTATGAAATCTTGTAAAATCCTTGTACGGCCTCAAGAAAGAACTATGAGCCTCGTACGAGAAGTTGATTGAGCATCTTCTAAAGCTCAATTTCAAACACTATGATCTTGATGATGCAACTTTGTTTGTCAAGAAAGTTGGAAAACTAGCTGCATATTTTGTGGTGTATGTAGATGATCGTTTGATGAGAAGGAATAATGAGAGCTATGTTGCATCCATAAATAAAGAATTGAGGAAAGGTTTTGAAATGACATATTTGGGCTATGTTCACTACAATCTTGGTGTTGAAGTAACCCAACATCCGAAGCTTATATTCCTTTGTCATAAGAAGTACATTGGCGAAATGTTGAATAGGTTTGATATGAATGACTGTAATCCTTTAACTACTCCAATGGAACAAAATTTAAAGCTCACATCCATTTAAGGAAAATAATTTGAGGATGCAAAAAAGTACAAACAACTCATAGGAAGTCTCAACTACCTGACTACTACAAGAACATACATTTCATTTTTCATTGCAATCCTCTCTAGTTTTATGCAATAGCCTTGTGAGGGTCATTGGTCTGCTAGAAAAAGAGTTCTAAAGTACTTGAAGAGAACTCAAGAATTTGGATTCAAGTATACATAGGTGGGTGACTTCAGCTTGATTGGATACTTTGTTTCAAATTTTGATGGAGATAAAGAAACTGAGGTATATACTTTAGGTTATGTTATGAGTCTTGGATGAGGAGTTGTCTCCTACAGGCCACACAAACAATCACTTCCAGGAGATCCCACAACTGAGGCAGAATATGTGGCAGAAGTTGAAGTAACAAAGGAAATTGTGTGGCTTTGAAAAGTTCTGGAAAATTTGCAAGAGAAACAAGTACATTCAACTCCTCTTTTAATTGACAACACTTCTGCAATAAAGTTGGCCAAGAGCCCAAAGCTCCATGATCGAACGAAACACATCAATACAAAATACCATCTAATTTAACATCATGTTGAGGCAAAAAAAATACACCTATGACATTGTTCCATCAATGAGCATATTGCATACATCTTCACCAAAGCACTTGGAAGGGAAAAGTTTGAAAGTTTCAAAATGATGCTTGGACTCGCCAACATCCCTTCATATTAAGCAGGGGAATGTTGACACCTAATCTTTGGGATTAGGAAATCCTATGTAAATATTGTAAATAGAAAAATAAAGGAAGTTGGAAGGTGAAACCCAATAGTATCCGTCTCCTTGTATATATCTATGTTCTATCTTAATGCAAATACAACAATTTCATTCAGAGTTACTCCTGGCCTGACAAAGTTTACCATTAAGCTTTTCCTAGAATCTTCCTTTTCAACCTAATTTTCCAAAGGTTATCCTACCCTTACCTTGTAGTTTCAAACCTCTTCTGTAAAATTATATCATCTGTCAACTCTGCCTGAGAATTTGGTGCCAATTCCTATATAGAAGGTAGGACATGTTCCTATTCTTGATCTAGCATGGAAGATTCATAGAGTTTCATATTATTTACACTCACCACTGAGTCAATGTGCATGTATGGGTGTGGATTGAGTCCGTAGGTGTTATTCCAATCATTTATAGTATCTAAAATGGACCATATTGTAGAGCCTTGATTTTCTTTACTAGGACCCTGTAGCATTTACTTGTTCAAACACAACCATACTTTGTCTTCCACCTTGAATGACTTCTATATCTTTTGTTAACCATGCATGGCCTTGTACTTTTTATTGTGACTTCTATAGTGTCTCTTGTACTTGTCTATGGCTTTTCCTCATCTTCTCAACAAACTTGGTTTCCCCTAGGGCATACCCTATAAGATCCTCCCCCACTTCTCCTTGTTGCCCATATGCAATATACAAAGGTGAGGTGGAAAATATATAAAAACAAGTTTCAAATGGGGACTTACTATTAGAAGTGTGGACTTCTCTGTTATAATATTGTTGTATGTATACAAGATTTTCATTCAAAGTCTTTAGATGCTTCTAATTGTATCCAATCAAAATTTGCACCAAAGTCCTATTGAATGCCTCTATTTTCCTATATATTTATGGATGGAATGTTGTGTACCTCTTTAACTTTGTGTCCATCTTCTCCCACAATATAATCTAAAATGCACTAAGAAATTTGGTAACCCTGTCTAAGACAATGGTCCTCGATATCCTGAAGTGCTCCCAAACCTATCCAAAGGACAAGTTTTCCACTTCCTGCATGTTGATGGTATTTTTATAGGGCATTAACACACATCTTGTTGAACCAATCAACTACCACAAACATGTAGTCACGTCCCTTCCTAGTTATTAGTAAACCTCCCTCAAAGTCAATGGAAATTATTTTGAGGATGAGCGAATATAAGAAAGGGATGTTATGTTGGAGGGAGTGTTGTCATTGATGTAAAAGGGGAAGTTTAAGGGAGCAACAATGTCATTCACAAATCAAAGAAAACATTATGGTACTCCAATGTCTTGAATAACCTTATCAAATGAAGTCAAAGTGGTTGAAGTTTATTGATTTTTATTTTATTTTTTTTATCGAAGTTATGTTGTAATAACGCGTCTATGGATGGTACGGTTGGATATTCCTCTATAAGAATTTTCCAATTGTATATTGCACTTGTAAAAACTCCTCCCAAATGAGAATTTATGATTATTTGAAGTTGGTAGATATAATGAGGACAAAAAACACCAAATTTATTTGAAAATCATCAAGTTTATTAAAGATCACACATGTTGGGGGTAGATCCAAACATTGGTAAACAATTAACGACGTTAAGTGCACACACATGTGTACTTTTTAACATAACTAAACATCATGCACCTTTCAATTGATCTGACGTTGAGCAATATCATGTATGGTATATTATATGCAGAGATGCACGATGCTCAACAAGGAATGCACCTGAATATATTCCATGTGGTTTTCTTTGGAGTAATGACATGTTGACATGTGGCAAACATCTAATGGGTGTATAGGTCGTAGGATATGACTAGTCGAATGGCAATGGTGACATGGAAACAAGATGATGATGTGGAATTTCTATGTAGCACTTTTGACAAGGATGCCAAAGTAGCAAATCCATATGGCAAAACAGTGACACATGGCAACATGTGACAAGCTCAAATGAGATGATGTGGTAGGAAATGATGACATGGAAAGTGATAATGATGTGGCGTGAAGAGGATAATGTGGCATCATGTATTCATCTATGTGGGTTTCGAGTTTAACATTTAATAGTGAAATTAGAATAAAAATGAAAAATATTTGTTAAACATAACTTTGTTTCATCTAAATTTTTTTATTCAATTTTATATCCAACCAAAATTACAAATAAAAATTACAAACAAAACGCCTAATCTAGCCATCTAGGCATTGTTGCTCGTAAATGGAGTAACACTTATTCCTTTGTTTTAAACCAAACGCCTAATCTGGCAATCGTTTTGCTGGTAAATGAAGTAACACTTTTGCCGATTTTAAAATGATATCTACTGTATAAGATAAAAAATGTAATGAATTAATTATTCACTTAGTCTAAGAACTTTAATATTTACTTTTTAATTATACCTTTACCTTCTAACTCTACCTTACACGAAATAATAATTTTTCTCACTGTAAAATTGTTATTATTATTAAAATATTAACTAATTTATCAAAAATTCATTAAAAAAATAGATGTTAAACTCAAATACATTTAATTTTAAGAATAATAATTAATGAACTCTATCTCTGTAAAAATTGTTATTATTATTATTATATTGACTTATTTGTCAAAAGTCCATTAAAAATTACGCATCAAATTTAGTAAAAAATAATAATAAAAATAAAATAAAATGCAGAATGGAAATTTGCGAGGTATACAAGGACTAAGTACAAAACGGCTACGTATCCCTGACTGCGAGTAATGAATGATGTCCTATCCATATGGAATTCGTTATTAAAATATTTATTAATTGGACTAATGAACGCTATGCCGTTAGTGTGGAATTCGTCTAAAGTATTGATGAATTGGCCAAAAGTAGGCATACATCTTGGAATAAAGTTTCAGAATGGGATCCTTTGCGATTCAGATGTAGTAGCCTCTGACTTTGATGTTTGAGGTTAATGTTGATATTTAAACATAGAGTTTGTCGTTTCAATATTAATCGATGGGCTAAAAGTACGCATAGGGTTTGGAAAAAATAAAATATCAGAATGGAAATTTTCAAGATTCAGATGTAGTAGCCTTTGACTTTAATGTTTGAGGTTCATGTTGATATTTAAACACAGGATAGTTGAATTTGATTTTAGATTTTAGGAATAATTTAGAATTTAAGAATAAAAGTGATGTTGATTGTTTTATTTTATTCTTATTTATTAGTACAATTATATTTACTATTGTGATTGAGATAACATATGTATAATTATATTAGTAACTAAATGTGGTTGATATATGCCTATATGTATATGTCAATCATATTAGTAATTAACGATAGATGTATAGTATAATTGTGGATATTAAAGATTGATTAT
Organism: Pinus taeda; assembly: GCA_000404065.3. Taxonomy (NCBI): domain Eukaryota; kingdom Viridiplantae; phylum Streptophyta; class Pinopsida; order Pinales; family Pinaceae; genus Pinus; species Pinus taeda. The sequence goes on along the minus strand of APFE030649063.1, from coordinate 99,685 downwards.
TTGTAATTTTTAATAATTATATATACACGGAGTTACTATGCTAAAACTAGTATAACCACATTAAAAATATTAATGTGGTTGATATAGCTAAAGGCTTCATAAGTATAACCAAAAAAACTATTGCAACACGAAGAATGCTTTACTAATGCACACATTTCCCTGATTAACCATGTATAAAAAGGTTACGGGTCAACTTTAATTTAAAAAAAAAAGAATTATAGATAAATGTTATAAATAATAATAAGGAACTTATCATGGAGAAACTTATTAGAATTGGAATAATCTCAAATCCCTAGGAAATTGGTGGGGAAGCCATGAATCTAATCTTTTAAATTTATTAAAAGCCAATGCAACCTAACAAACTCTTTAATACACTACACTATCAACCATTAAGCCTAAGCATATGTTGAACATATTCCTTTGAGAATCAATCTAAGCCCTCAATTAAAAAAATGAAAAAAGTTAACAGATCCTTGTCCACCTTAAGTTGAAATAAAAAGTCTTCTGTAATTCACTGTATACTAATATAATATTATGTTATTATATAATGTTATATTAATATATTAACCATTAGTTTTCAAACACTAACACAAATAACATAATATAATAATGCCATCTAGTTATTATCAATATTACTTATTTATCTATGTCCATTATCTTAATGATTAATATATATTTATTAATATATTAATGCAACTTTAAATAACTTTTATATATAATTAGAGTATATTAATAATTGTGCGTGATTGAGAAGAAACTTAGGACAAGCCTGCTGGCTATTATATGAATAGTAGATCTTGTGGCTGCCGTAGATCTGCGACTCTTCTCTTTACTGCAGTTTATAGATCTGCAGCTCTTCACTTCTCTTCGGCAATCTTTTGTGGCTTCTCTTTGGCAATCTTTTATACTCAGCAGGAGAGCATTCTCCAGATGGCTTCCAGCTTTGCGAAAATAGCTGTTGGCTCAATTCCGTCCGCCTCTGGGGGGCAAGGTCCTACCCATATCGTCAGTGAAGCCCCAGCTCCCACTATCCAGGTGGTCTAGGCCTCACTTGATGAGGCTTTGAAGTTCTCTGAAAGTGCCCTAATCTGTCGATTCAATGGTTTTTGGCCATGGCTAACAGCTCTCCACAGTTGGATCTCGGAGGTATGGAAGCTTCTAATTCTTGATGCAATTAATATCTACCCCTGTGCCAGGGGTTTCTTTATACTAGATTCTGAAAACCCTGAAAGCAAACAATGTATTCTAGATTCCAGCGCTTGGTTTTGGGAAAAATCAGGACTATTCATGAGGCCATGGAACCCATCATTCGATCCCTCAACAACAATGATAACCTCAACACTAGTTTGGGTGAGATTGCCAAACCTACCCTTACATCTCTGGAATTTCTCTTTGCTAAAAGCCATTGGAAATGCAATTGGGAATTTTACTGCAGGTGCCCAGAAACAGAGGAATATGCCAGAACCACCTATGCACGCATCTGTGCTGAAATGGACTTCAGCACTGGATTCCCACCTGAAATACACCTAACAAGTAAAGACTATGTGTGGAACCAGAAACTCGATTATGAAAGTGTCCTCTTCAGATGTCGATCCTGCTTTGAGACATGCCACCTAGCTAAAAATTGCCCAAAAGCCTCCTAGAAAAATTCTACTAGAAAAAATCACCACAAATCTACATGGTGGGAAGGAGCACAAAAAGAACACTACAGTGTCATCAAAGAAGAATACTCTCGAGAAAACTCTGAATCACAAGAAATCGGGCAAGAAAGAAACAACTCTCAAGACAAGCAAGGGGAAAGCCCCGCCCAACAACAAAAGAGTGAACTCGACAACCCCTCAAGCATCAACAGTTATGAGGGTTCGAATACCGTACAAAATAAATCTTCATTTAACAGCAAAGCAGATCTCCTAGACCAAACTTCTTCTCCGACTATCTTCAAAAGGACGAACACAATAGATCGCGAAGCTAAGACACCAATGTCCCAAGAACAAAAAGAGGTGAAGGAGATGCAAGATAAAGAAAGTTGGAAGACCGTAGAGAAAAAAAGAAAGCTACAGCACCAATCTTGCCAAGAAAGACGAGGAGCCAGACAATTAGAAACTAAGAAAGAAAATTATAGGTCTGATAGACCAATTTGGTCTCAGTGGATGTTAACCACCACCACCACCATCATCATCAATAATGATCCTAGATAATATA
>APFE030649063.1:9329-55489 GCA_000404065.3 Pinus taeda | reverse complement strand
ATATATATATATATATATATATATATATATATATTTTGCAATATATTTATTTATTGGGTTCTGTTTCCATGAGTTCCTTTTTTCCATTTCATGAGTTTGTTTTCGTTTCCGGCTGCTCTCACGTCTGTCGTTGACGTGCGTGAAATGCGTATCGATGAATACAACCATTTCGTTAATCCTCACAAATATCAGGTCTTATATATATATATATACACACTGTGTTAATATTTTCTGACTCGCTGCTTTCATGTGATATGGAGTATAAGTTTGGAGATATATATAGTAGGCTTTTCCTATTTCTGCGACTATAGGAAAGTAAATGTCCCTTGTCATGGGGCCGATATAACACCATATAACACACCTTGCGGTGATGAGAGAGAAAAAAAACGTGCTGCGTGTTATATGCTGTTATATCGGCCCCATGTCAAGGGGCATTTACTTTCCTATACTATAGGAAAGTAAATGCCCCTGACATGAGGCCAATATAACACGCACTAGTCTATAACGCGACTTTTTGAAAGCCTTTCCGGCGGATTTTTCCGGGCAAAATCCGGCAGCAATTCATTGGAATCCCAAGTTTGATAGCTAGTTTCTGCACAATCAATGGTTCCCAGGGGTTTTCCAAGGCGCTGAATCCAAATATGCAGTTAAAAAACCATTTTAACTGCTAAAAATCAAGATTTAACCTCATTTCTTCCACCGGATTCCGTCACCGGAATCTCCAAAAAGTCGCATTATAGACAACTCCATATAACACCATATAACACACCGTGCGGTGATGAGAGAAAAAAAAAACGTGCGAGGTGTTATATGCTGTTATATCGGCCCCATGTCAGAGGCATTTACTTTCCTATAGTCGCAGAAACAAGAAAAGCCTATATAATATGCTTTACCTAAAATTGAGTGATCAAATATCTGTGAAGTAAGGACATGTTAAAATCACGCGGCTATAACACCCTGTGTTCTCAACCTAACATTTTAAAATACGAAGATACTCGAAAATAAAATTTGGATGATATTGACATGCACTTCTGTCTGCTTCTACGTTAAAAGGGTTTGAAGAAAAATACCGAAACTGAAGTCCTCGACTCTAGATATTTCTTACTTTGACTCTGGCGGTGTAAATATTTCAAAGTTAATGATTACGGCTCAGTGTCCAGAGGAGGTTTCTAGATTTCTAGATAAATCATGTGATGTATATTCTTTATAATATTTTCTTTCAACCATGGAAAATGTCCAGAGGAGGTTTCTAGATTTCTAGATAAATCATGTGATGTATATTCTTTATAATATTTTCTTTCAACCATGGAAAATGTCCAGAGGAGGTTTCTAGATTTCTAGATAAATCATGTGATGTATATTCTTTATAATATTTTCTTTCGACCATGGAAAATGTCCAGAGGAGGTTTCTAGATTTCTAGATAAATCATGTGATGTATATTCTTTATAATATTTTCTTTCGACCATGGAAAATGTCCAGAGGAGGTTTCTAGATTTCTGGATAAATCATGTGATGTATATTCTTTATAATATTTTCTTTCGACCATGGAAAATGTCCAGAGGACGTTTCTAGATTTCTAGATAAATCATGTGATGTATATTTTTTATAATATTTTCTTTAACCATGCAAAAAATAGTGGGAAAAACATAGGTTGTTAAAATTTCGAATCAGAAAACGCTCATGCTTATATAACAGAAAAAACATCTCTTCTGTATTGAGTTGGATAATACATTTTAGCATAATAATTTTTTTTTAATAACAACTAGACCTGTTCGTCATGAGTGACCAAAGTATAAGGAAGGGGAAGTAAGGAATTATTTATTTATTTATTTATTTTAAATCTCAATTATTATATATATTTTTCATGGTTGAATTGAAGACAGTATTTTTCATGGTTGAATTGAAGACAGAGAAGGATGTGATTAAATATCTTATAAATAAATTTAATCGAATTTAATAGTATGTAGGAATCTATTTGGATATATAAAATATTTCGATATCTTTTTTTGGTTTGCCTATCAATTTCCACACTTCATTGTAGTCTGCATCTCTGGAAAGAAGAGTCAACATGTGCGTGAAAGAAACATAAAAAAATTATAATTACATTATCCAATTTCTTATATGGTTATTAATTTTATAAAGATGGTGTTGTTATACAAACGCCTTAGCTATTTCAGCCATACAATTAAATGTAAAAATACGTTTTATTTGTTTTCTCTTATTTTTATAAAAAAAAAACTAATCAGTTTAGGTAAATCTTAAATTTGGATTTATCATTACCAAGTGTAAAAAAGGAATTATTTATTTTTTCTTATTTTTATAAAAAATATAATAAGTTTAAATAATCTTAAATTTGGATTTACCATTACAAAGTGTTAAGAGAGATGATTTTGGAGAAGATTTTAAGTTTTTACTATTACATTCCATAATAAATTTCAGCATTCATATAATAAATGCCTAGGCAAATACCATAGGTTTGTATAAATTCATCAAGCTTTAATTTTAATTTTAATTTTTTTAATTTTAATGTTGAATGAGTAAATATAACATTATATTACATAACACCCTACATAAAGTCTTATAACATGGCTGCCATAATGGGTTGTAGAGCGTCTCTCAACACAATTAAATGATGTATTGTGAAGTAGAGAAGGATATGTCTAAGAGAATAGATTGTGGATTAATTATAAAATGGAAAGTGAAACTTAGGATAATGGATCAATGTGTCCCATGGACCTATATAATAGAAAGTATATAGTTTTTCAAAGATAATAAGAAATATATTTATGTAAAATTAATAGTGAGGCATCAGTTATAAAAAATATGATTTAGTACATCTTGAATGGTGTGGAACCTGAATGACTGCGTAGTGCTCGTCATCTTGGATCCAATGCAACTCATTTCGTGCGAAACGGACATCGTATGGCTTCAAAAACATGTTATGTTCACATTGGCAAACAAGTAAATTTTTGGAAAAAAAGACAGCCGAGTCAACAGTCTGTATTGCTGACTAGGCTGCCCAATTGGCGCTGACTGTGCAGCTAAGTGGCACTGTAATCTCATCAACGAATGGTTGAGTGCCATGTGGCACGTTCGTATAGGAATGAGTTGGCAGCGTGCTATTGGTTGAAGGCTATACGGGTGGACCAATGAGAGGATGACACGTGGCAAACCCGAAGGCAGCCACATGCCCTCTTAAAGGTTGAATAAAATTTTATGTGGGGAGGTCGGGGTCGAACCCGCGACCTCATCCAAAATAACACCGAGCTTTACTACCATGCCCGCAATTTGGTTCTTAACATATCATAGGCGGGTTGGCGTTAAAGAATTGGCCCCAGAACAAGCCAACGTGTGATGCCATTATCGCAATCACACATCGCAGAAGGGAAGTCTTACAAAATTGACCCTGACAGGATCAAGTTGTGATTGTGATATTACAATCGCATATCGCACAGTTCAAAGTTTTTATATGTATTACCCTAGCTCTGTCAATTGCGATATATATTCCGGATGTGAAACAGTTATACAACAGTTGATAGTTCCATCGAGTCTATCATTTATCACAATCGCATATCACCCAAACCGCGTTCATAAACCATAAAAACCTGCTGGTTCTCGCCAATTTCGATTTGTGATGGAGCTGTCAGTGTCGATAGCTTATGGTCGTCGCGCAACGAATTTTTGCCTAGTTAGTGCTTTTTGGATCTTCTCGATATGCAATTTATGTGATCATTGCGATTTGCAATTTGCGATCTTCCCGATATGTGTTTTATGCAATCTTTGTGATTTGCAATATGTGATCTTTGTGCTTTGTGATTTGCAATATTATGATTCATCACAACCACAAGAATTAGTATCACGCATAATTCAAACCAATCAGAAATATTAGTTTGAAACATGCAATGCAATATTTTTAACAGGACATAAAAAAAAAAGCTTATGTAAGCCTTAATGCATAGTTAATGAGGTTTAAAGGCATTTATTCATTTAATAGCTCGAGATGATAGATATCTTTCTTATTCGTGTTTGAAATAAAAGCTCCATCCCTACGTGCTTTCATAATTTATTGTGCTAATCATGTTTTCGCTTACATTTACCGCTCTTCGTTTTTATCATGTTTTAACCATTTGCCTGAATTTCAGGAATTTTTTTAAGAACATAGCACTCACATAAATGGTTAATAAAGGGAAAAAGACCACAGAGGCTACTGCGCCTAAGCAGTCAGACATGCAACCACTATTCTCTGATACCACTGTTAACAAAGATGGCGGGACTACATCTTGTGAGGTGATGTACAATTTACTAGAGGAAGAAAACCCAAGGCCCCTGGAAACTAAGGCAACAACAGATGCCACGACTTCGTCCGATGCTTCTTACTTTGAAGTAGCATGCTCTTTCTTACATAGGATTGTTGCAAGACCAAAAATATTACCATACAGATATATGGTAAGATGGATTATAGATGAAGTGGATGTTTTAGATAAAATGTTTAGAAACTCCAGGAAAGACGTTATGGGATCACTCAAATCAGACAATTTGAGCCAAATGTACAATCTTCCGCAGCCATAGAAGATCTATGACAAAGCTTTTATCGAGAATTTTTCCAAAGACAATGAAGATCCAATGGATTTTATGTAGAATTAGAGGTTTGACTCCAACAAGTTTAGACAGGAGAAAATTAGTATGTACCCCATCGCACCTCTGTCAGCCCCACACAATTGAATTGGTTCTCTTCATTGATGAAATTGTAAATGCTATCATTTTGAACTGGAGTACTATTTTGTCATATAAGTTAGCCATGGAAATTAGAGAATACAGGCACAATAGAATTGTCTCCACTTAAGTTATCCCTCCCTTTTACATGAGTGGTTATGTCATGGATGCTATATGTTTTTGCTCACATTTTCCAAACATGGGATGGAAATGGAATTTAAAGGATCGTACACCCATCCATGTTTATCATAAAATACTGTCGGAATCATAGTTTGGCTCCAATTTTTATAAGATTTGCCATGGCGTCATGTTGCATATTTACCAGAAAATTTTTAATAAGAAAGCCCCCATGATTTCAGAGGAAGCAAAGATAGATCTCTTTCCGGCGGCAAGATGGTTTGGTGAGGAATTGTTCACTTATATCAGAGTTTTCATGAGCATTAGAGCTCGCCATGTTCTCCCATATTATGTTCCAGATAAATTACTGGCGTGAGAGATTGCTTAACAAACAGTGAGTGATGGTATAACCAAAACCCTTAAAGAACAGAATAAATCGATCTAGTTGACATTCCCATTACAATGTGCCACTTTCGCGTTGCATGATCTCGGGCATGCATCTAAAGAAATACATAACATCACGGCTCTAAAACTAGCTACCATGCCAGGTAGACAGTATGACCCCAAAAAGATTGCTAATAATTTCACTGCTATGGTCAAAATCAAGCAGTTCACTCATGAAGAGGACGAGTTTGATGATTTATTTGAGCAAGCTGAGACATTTTCACAGATTTTTCATTTACCATCATTAAAATTAGACCCAGAGGACCTCAAATAATTCCACATATACAGAAATAAAAGGATTGAACAGGTCCCTTTGGACCTGTTACAAATCGAAGAAGTAATAGAACTTACTCCCAGCGTAAGCCTGGAGGAGAGTTCCAAGCCCAATTTTGATGAGGAATCATAAGAAAAGTCAGTTCAAGGTTCATAAGACTCTGAACACCAATCATAGAATAAAGAAGGAAGACCCTGAATAGGACACAAAGGAAAATCTTGAAGAAACGACCAAGAAGGTCTCAGTCGAAGAGCACATGGAGACTGGTTCACGACTGGTTGAAGCAAAAAAGATTCCAGTCTTCAATTTGGAACAGGAGTGGGATAAATTTAATGCAAAAGCTCCAAACAGAGACCAGTCTTGAAGGGATTTCTGGATTCCAGACTCCGCAACAAACTCAGCAGGTTGTAAATCAAGAATCAACAATAGAAGAAATTGTAACTACTCAAGATATTGAAGTCATCCCGACACACCCAACTTCTGAAATTGTTTTGAAGGTTGAAGAAAAACCGCCACTAGATATATTCTACTGCCATACACATAAGGTTGTAGTAAAAAGGCAAAGAAATAAAATAAAATTGGATGTATCGGAAGAAGCAACTCTTGGAAGTGAGCCAATAGAGGTAGTGTCGAGAGACACTCCCATTGATCCATCAGGCAACCTGACAAATCTATCGCAATTTGCAGGATCTTATGCAACTACAACAATCGATAAGGTAACAAAAGTTTGATTATTGCTGAAATAAAAAGAAGAAAGAGTTAAACTTCTTGAACAACAACTTGAGCAATAAAGACAAAGCACCAATAGGCAAACGAAAATACAACTGGCACAACTTCAACAAAATTTTGAGCAAATGACAATATAACATCAGATAGACATTGCAGAGAAAAGCACACAGATTGACCAAATGTAGGTTATACTTGATAAATTCAAAGACAATCCTCAAAAAGATGAATTCATTAAAGAGGCTCTTGAATTAAATTATCTTTTTACACAACAATAGGAAATATTCTGTCAAATAATCTCATTGATCAATCCTTATTGTGAATCAAGTGACAAATTAAACAATCAAGTGATTGATCAAAGATTAGAATATGAAGAGCTAAATAAAAGAATATAAGAATTAATTACTTAGCAAGAATATGGAGAAGGAAAAAAGGTCGATCTACCAAATATCGAAGAATCCCAAAAGGACATCTTATTTACAGATTGTGACATTTAGTTAAAAGCGATGGAAAGGGAAGCAGCAAGAGCAGCTAGTATAGCAAACAACATCGTTGAAGCTGTCAATGAAAACCTCCACACTACCAATATTATCAAAGAATATAGGCCAAAATCTCTCCTGGACATTAAACAGTTAGAAAATTAGTGGAAAGAAACTGCCCAAAGAAATGCAGAAGCAATCAAGCAACTATCTAAGCTTAATTGGGAAAACTACTGGTAGTTTCTGGTAAAACCACATAGTCATTGGATGTCTCTACATTGTTTAACTAATTTTGCTCAAAAGATGGTGCCACCTCTCACTGATGTTGTATTCACGAGAAAATTGAGATCTAGAATTAGCCAACCTCCCCAGTTTAAGCCAATGATAGACATCTGCGAGCTCAAGGACTGAATGGTTGAATAGGACCATTCAATTTGGAGAAGCTTGTCATCATTTATTTTTATTTTAGTTTTTATTTCACTTATTCTGAGGAAGGTTATTTGAAACCTCCTCATCTTTTTATGTAATAATCTATTTTTGAAACATATGTGTATTATTTAATTCTCTCATGCATTTAGAGAGGGGTCAAGGATTTTATCAAAAACACTTTGCAAGAGATTGCTTCTATACTTTTGTGAATGTTTTGATGAGAAGCATACTCTACTAAACTTGCATTTTTGTACTCTTAGGGTATACTTGATTGAAAAGAAGAGGATCAATATTGTTTATTTCATGAGTAGGATCTTTCATATCTAGTAATTTTATCTTATGATCGTGTTTCATTTATGAATTAGCGGTAATTTTTCTTATATTGTGTTATGCAGGAAATATGATTTATAGTTTAAACATCAAAGCACTTTTGAATAAATGTTTCAACTGTAATTTCTTATTGAATACATGATCAATTGATATATGCAATATATTTTCCATAATTATTTTTCCTAATTATTTAGTCAAAATAATCATCTTTAAATGATTTCTTATCTCATAGAAATTGAATGATCTTTATTACCTTTTGCTTTAATACATCTTTGTAGATCACATGATTTGAAGTAATTCCCGAGTATATAGTAAGAATGTTAGAATACATAGATGCATGTGTTTGCTACTTAAATAGATCATTTTCCATTATATCTTATATCAACCCAACATCATTATCATATCAATTCTTGTTGGAAAACTGGTCTCATTATACCATGTTGGAGCCACCACACAAAATGGAAAAGGAGCTGCTTTCAAGGTCTGGACCTAGTGGTTATCCCCATATTGTTGCAACGGAATTCAGGGGCTTCAACAAGGTCATGAATGCATATCTTTTCATTGTCTCATTAGTTTCACTAGAGAATCATCAAGAAGGATCATTTCTTTCTGAAGATAGATGCATCAAACACTTGTTAGCTCATCCATTCATACAATCATTTAATAACTTATTGAATCATGAACAAGATCCATAAAAGGAGCACATTATTTAAGCATGTCTATAACCAACATTTAACCAAGGTGAAGCCATGAAAAACTAGTCATAAAATCAACACAATGTAACCATAACCCCACATTTACCCATTTATATAAGCTTGCGAGGGTAAGCATGAGACAAGTGTCACTATGATGTGACCTGACCTCCAAGATTGAGTTATGGAATTTGGGCCAACACACTGACAACTTACAAACATCCCTCAAAGACAGCAAACCACACCAGATGGTCAATCCCTAACCTACAACTCTTTTCCCAGGGAAAACTCCCCAACCACATGCACAACACAACATTGGTGTGGCCATGGGGTCCCAATCGCATGCATAGGCCTACTTACATGCAACTATGACATAAAAACTCGAGGTACGTGCCAATGATTCCAAATATTTGAGCCAAGTTTTCATACTAGTCTCCATACCACTGCTCAAAACTACCTATAACTTTCTAGAAACATAAACAATATGATGACAAGGCCAACAAATCAAAATCAAAGAAAGATCTCAACCTAGACATGTCAAATCCATGATAGACATTTCGTGAAACATATGGAAAACATGAAATCTATAGGTCATAAATGCATATCTGATGATAGGGATCTAAAATTCATCTTAGAATCACCAAGAAGGCTCTAAGCCCTCTCTAACTAGTTTCAATAACACTTGTTATCCCATGCATTCATTAACCATTCAATAACTTATCATCTCATGAAAGAGATCCATAGTAAGAGAACTTCATTTAATCAAGCATATAACCAGCATATAACCATAATAGAAACCATATGAAATCAGCTATAATATCACCATAATAACCAGTATAAGTGCTCATAGGTCACAATAGGAAAATAACTCTTATTAACATATAAAAATTCCAACTAAGTCAAGGACTTCCACGTACCACTCGACCATAGGTTGGGTTGAACCAAATCTCTCTTTCAGCCAATCTCCCCCACACCATATTCCAAACATGAATGTGATATCTCATGGGATAAACCAAGACAAAACCAACCAGGGCTTCCAATAGCAAAAATACCTCAAACCTTAACCATAGTGATCTCACCTATACGGTCCAAAAATCACTAGCATCAACCAGATCGATCTCTACCCAAGTTTTCCAGGGCTCTAGGAACTAGTAACTCAACCCACAGCTAAATCAAGGCTCCAGAGTGTTTTTTTCCAACCCATGGCTACAGGGACTAATAACTCAACCCACAAGGCTCCATAGCGTTTGTCTAAACCTACAGGATTTAAGAACTAGTAACTCTACCCAAATTGTTCTAGTGCTCCAAAGCATTTGTTCCAACCCACAACCATAAGGAACCTGAGAACCAATAAATAAATCAAATTAAGTGGGAAAACCTGCAACGCCATGGTTATCCAGGAAATGGAATGGAAAAGTTGAAACTCCTGCCAATCCAGTAAAATATCCATGCTAATGACAACACATAACCAAGGAACCACATGCATATACCATGCATCCAAAAATTAGCAAGGAAATTACACATGCAACATGTTACCTACAAAGTATCCATGTTCTAATTGTTGATCCAACTGTCTCCTTACGCTTCCGTTTTTTCCTTTGGTTTCTTTCTCCAATCCAAGTGAAAGCTAGAGTGTTGCAAGCATGCTCCAAGAATTCTCTGAGTGTGCAAGAGTGTGAGAGAATGGGAGTGTGATCAACTCAAAACTGTCAAAAAGATGTTAAAAGCTAGCACTGATTCTATGATGCCTTTTTATCATTGTTTTTCTTTTTTTTTTCCTTTTCTTCATTGTCCTATATTTTTCCTCTAATTTCCCTTGCATGCAAATTTGTGTCTCTTCACCTTCATTTTCTCCTAATTTCCTTTATTTTCATAATTAAATTGTAATGACCCTGGTTAAAAAATTCATGTAAAAATATATAAGACCACGATCATGGAACATGTATTCCAAGCTTAATGTTGGGAAAAACATCCCACGGGGTATTCATTTCAGTTATTATGGCTAAAGGAAATTGGAAAAGGAAATGGAAAAGGCTTTGGAAAGGCAAAGTAACAATTTTGGCACATTTATTTATGAAAATAATGGAAATTAGGAGAAAAAGAAGGTGAAAGGTCACAAGTTGCATGTGAGGAGGAAATTGAAGGAAAATAATGCAAAATGAAGAAAATAGATGCTTCATTAATAAAAAGGATTTTGAGGATCAGTGGGTAAGTTTTTCTTAGGTTTTGCATTGGATCAAGAAAGGAAACGAAGGCAAGAGGAAGGAAGGAGCAAGCAAGGAAGAGCAAGATCAAGCAGCTATAGTAGGATTCTTTGCAGGGACTGATTTAAATGTGTGATTTCTTTGCTATATATGGCATGCATGGTATTGAATGTGGTTTTTTGTTGTTATGGCATGTGTTTTTCCAGGTGTGACAGAGTTTCCAACCTAGCCTTGCCATTTCCAGATAGCCATGGTGTGATGGTGTTCTCACGTTTTGGTTGAGCTAGATTGCTGGATGGATTCAAAGCTGAGTGAGGTGGATCTTCGAAAGAAAGAACACGTGGCCTAGTGATCCTTGAATCAGACTTTGGATTGTGGTAAATCCACTGGCCTAGTGACCCTTGAACTAGACTATGGGTTGTGGTAAATCCAAGTATTGCGTGCCTTAGTGGGCTTAGGAATCCTTGCTGATGAATGGCAGGATATACAATAAATCCTAGAGATGGTTGCCCTTAATTGGGCCTACGAATCCTTGTCGATGAATGGAGGGATATACGGTAATGCCTAGAGGGTAGAGTCTCGATTTAGAGCCTAGTGATCCCTAAATCAGACTATGGATTGTGGTAAATCTTGAGAGACTAGGAGACAAGAAAATTCCTCATGGTGTAGGTGGAGAAATCTGTGGCATCCATGCTTGTTTTGGCTTAGTGATCTGGTGGAGGTCATGCTAAATCCTATTATTACATGTTTATTTTGTTGGCCTAGTGATCCAAGATGGATTATGGTAAGGCCTGGTTTCTATTGATGAGGGAGAGGTGGTTTAGCCTTGGGATGCCCTAGTTGGTTCTTTTGGTTTGAGTCCCACATTCATGCTTGGAATATGCCACGAGGGTGAATAGCTGAAGAGAGATTTGGCTTAGCCATTCTATGGTCGGGTGGAATGTGGTAGTCCCATACTGGGTTGGCTTTTGCATTCATTGATAAGAGGTTCTCTCCTTAGCATCTGATGTGTAAATGTACTAGTTTATATGTGGATTCCATGGTTGATGTATCCTTGGTATTTCTGTTGTTATTATATTGGTTATAAGCATGTATTATGACAGTGATGATGTATGGCTCTCCTCATGTTTTTTATTTGTAAATGAATGAAAAATGTATATATGACCTAATAGATGATAATATAGCTAACGATATAAGGGAAAAATGCTTCTTAGCGATTCTCAGGTAAGCATGAGAGCCCTATGCTTGAATATGTTGTTTACTCCTGTAGATTACATATTTTTGATATGTTTGACAAAATGGATGTCATGGTTATGAGGGGTCTATTCAAGTCCTTGTTCAAGTAATTTCAATTGTATCATTATTCCATTGTTATATTTCATATCTGAAGGTGTCATTTAGTTTTGGTTAGTGACTTGGCCTTTGGGCCTAAAAAAGTGGCTCAAATCCTGGGGATGCAGGCACAACACTGAGCATAAAAGTCCTTGGATGTTAGCACACCATGTTGTGGGAGTGTCCAAAGCCCTCTAGATGCATACATGCCCATATCAAGGGAGTGCTCGAGAATTTAATGGTTTAAAACTTTAGTGGGACCCAGGGGTTAGTTACCTGAGAGGTTGGGATGGTTCTTAGGAGTCCTATTACTAATGTGGAAGGTTTGTATGGTGTTTTTTCGTCAATTCCACTTACTGAAGGTAATCTAGGAGGTTGAATCCCATCATAGTGGCCTCTCATCACATGTTTACCCCGGTTGTCCGGTTACTTAAGTAGATGGGGGAGGAAGGTGTTACATAAATGCTAATTATTCTCTTTTCCTTTGCCAATTCCTTTTTCAGTTTCCATAGCCATTAATTAATCCACAAGTGATTCCCACTATAATTTTTTAGCCACCATTTATCTTGGAATACGTGTCCCATGATCTTGTTCTTATTTTATTTACATGAAAAATCAACCAGGGGTTGTTATACACAATAACCAATATATGTACTCATTGATACCAATACCGTCTTACGAGTTCAGGCTATAGCCTTACTACTAGTAATAGAGACTTAGTCTTGATTCTATGCCCTATGGTTGATGGTGTTTACTTACTTTAATTAGCTTCAGCCTTACGAGTAAGGTCCATGCACTTGAGACTGACTTAAGCTGCTCCATGGTAAGAAGCCTTAATAGACTCTCTTACATGCACTTAGTTCCATGGAGTTACTTAGAGTTCTAGCCTCTATCGACAAGCCTAACACATATAACATATGAATCAAGCTAACAAATTTAGGGACTTCCACGTACCACTCAATCATAGATTGGGTTGAACCAAATCTCTCTTTCAGCAAATCACCTATGTGCCATATTCCAAGCATGAATGTGGGATCTCATGGGATAAACCAAGTATAACCAGACAAAGACTGCAAAGGTTAAACCAACTCCACCCTCAAGCCACAGTGATCTCACCTAAACCAGTACATAGATCACCAAACCAACCCAAGCTTGGATGCCTCAAAATTTCTTCACCAATATCTAGAGGAATTTTTCTGTCTCCACCAACATGTCAAGGGCTTCATGGAGAATGCCATCTCCACCCCCAACCCTTGGGATTTCTTGAGACCGCCTCATCCATATTTGAAATATTCTGGAAATCCAAAGATCAACCAAGAATGAATTCCATCATATCATGGCTATTTAGGAAATGACAAGGAAAATCTAAACAAATTGTCAAACCAAGAAATCCCATGTCAATGACAAAAAATAATCATGTAAACCAAATTCATGCACCGTGAATTCAAATCCCACAAGGAAATCACACATGCAACTTGTTACATGCAAATCCTTAGTTGTTTCTTGGCTAAAAACCTCTTCTCTTGGCTACAACTCCAATTCCTCCTTGTTGTTCCTTCCTCAATTGTGATCCTTGCTTGCTTGTGTCCATGTGCTCTCCCTCTCCTCTTGGAGTTCGATTTCTTCCTTAGCAAAACTAAAGTTGTCAAAACTAAAAACTAATCAAAAATTTTCAACTGTTTCTCAGATGCCTTTTTATCATTGATGTCTGGTGTCTCTTCCTTTCCCTTTCCTTTTTTCTTTCATTTTCCTTTATTTTCTCTTTAATTTCCCTTTCATGCATACTCTTGTCTCTTCATCTTCCTCTTCATATGTTTTCCTTTATTTCTTGAATTAATTGTCATTTATTGCCCTTTGCCTCTTGTCAATTCCAATGTCAATTTCCATAGCTAGTAATTAACCACAAGTGATGCCCACTTTAATGTTTTTCCCTCCATTCAACTTGGAATATGTGTCCCATGACCTTGGTTTGATTTATTCCTTTATATTGTCCTTCAATTTACTTGGAAAATTAATCTAGGACTATTACAAACCCCTCCCACTTGAACGAACACCATTTTGAGTGTTTAATGACACTTATGACTAGTCAAACTATTGAAAATAAAACATATTTCTGATTGGAGATTTGTAAACACACCTTGATGCAGTATTTACAATGACTAACTGTTGAAACCATAATCATCATACTACTTATTGGAGCTTTATAAACATAGCTTGATGTAGTATTTACAATGACATGCACACACACACACACACACACATGTACATATACTAGAAACTCATTTTCTTAAACCAACAAATAAATAATGATATAATGCGTGCATTTAATCAACCATCTCCCATGTAGCTTCATCATGCCCAAAGGGCTTCCATCGCACATTAACTTTCTCTATTGCTTGGTTCCAAAGCATGAGCTATTTTCAGTGCAATATGCATTGTGGCTATAGCTGGAACTCTCCCTCTAGTTCCACTTGCAATACAGGCCAGTCAATAACATGATCAATATCTTGTGCATATCTCTTAAGCAATGAAACATGAAAAATATCATGGACATTCACTGATGGAGGCAGAGCAAGTATGTATGCCATTGGTCCAATCCTCTCAAGGATCTCAAAAGGCTTGCAATACCAATGTACCAACTTGGCACATGAACCAATCCTCAAGGAGCCCCTCTAGGGCTTGATGCACAAGTACACATGCTCCCCAACTTGAAAATCCTTGAATGCTCGATGTTGATCCTCATAAATCGTATGGATATCCGACGCTACCTTTAAATTTCTTTTAATAACCTACATCTCCTGCTCCATCTTTGCCAACATATCCGATCCAATAAACCCCCTATTCACTGGATCACTCTAGCTGATAGGAGTATTACAACTTCACTTGTAGAGAGCCTCAAATGGACTCATCTTCAAGGATTCTTGATACCAATTATTATAAGAAAATTCTACCAATGGAAGATACTCCTCCCACTTCCTTTGTTGATGCATGACATCCATCCTCAACATATCCTCAAGGATCTTGTTAACCCTCTCTTTCTATCGATCTATCTGTGAATGATAAGTTGTACCGAAATCTAGCTTTGTCCCCAAGCCTACAAACAATTCCATCCAAAACATGGAAGTAAACTTGGCATCTCTGTCTAATATAATCTACTTGGGAACTCCATGCAACCTCACTATCTCCATAATGAAGATCTGATCCACTTCACTAGCTGAATTAGTAGACTTTACTACAATGAAGTGAGCTACCTTACTCAACTTGTCAACCACAACCATGATAGATTCATGATGCCTTGATGTCCTAAGAAACCTTGTAATGAAGTCCATGGAAATGACCTCCCATTTCCATTCCAGAATCAAAATAGGATGCAATATACCAACTAGATGCTTGCATATAATTTTCATTTGTTGATAGTCCAAACACTTGGCAAAAAACTTAGCCACCTCTTTCTTCAAATTCGACCAATAGTATAATTTCTTAAGAGCTGCTAAGTCTTCTAGTATCCTGGGTGGCTTGAATATGCTTTGACATGAAACTCTCTCAAAATAAGCTTCTTCAAATCGTTGTTATCTTCCACATAGATCATTTTCCTAAATATGACCAAGCCATCTGTTGTGAGGTGATACTCCTCATCCCAATCACCCTCACATTGTTGTTACAATCTCTACTTAAATTGTTGATACCTCTCATCATGTTGGGTTGACTATAAGACCTGCTCTTGTATATTCGTCCCATAAGAGCTCTTTGTTGAAATATGATTCACCTGTACTCTCCTACTGAGAGTATCCGCAACCCTGTTCTCCATGCCCTTTATGTACCCGGTCTCAAAATAAAACTCACTGAGAGTATCCAACCACCTAGCTTGCCTTTCATTTTGATTGTGTTGGTCAAACAAGTACCTCACTCCACTATGATCACTCAAAAATAAATCTCATGCCAAGGAGATAATGTCTCCACATCTTCAAAAAATGACTCACAGCTACCAACTCAAGATCATGAGTCGCATATTTTTTCTCGTGCTCATTCAAATTTCGTGATTCATAGAAAACCACTTGTCATTCCTACATCAGGACTCCACCAATTCCTTCCTTACATGCATCTGTACAAACCACAAACTCCTTATCGGGATCTGTAATCTTCAAGATTGGAGCATTGGTAAGAAAATTCTTCAACTGATCAAAGCTAGATGCACAGTAAACAATCCATTCAAATTTCTTTCCTTTTCTCTGCAAATATGTGATAGGATGGCTAATCTTGAAGAAGTTCTTGATACAATGCATATAATAATTTGCTAGTCCCATGAATGATATGACTGCATCCACATTCTTTGGAGCTGGCAATTCCATAATAGCTTTAATCTTTTCCAAATCTACTATTATATTTTCCTTGGAAACAACATGTCCTAAGAAATGAATTTGAGACTGAAAGAAACTACACTTGCTAAGTTTGACATACAACTTATTCTCTCTCAACAATCTCAATATTGTTCCCAAATGCTTTGCATGCTCTTCCTCATTCTTATAATAGAATAATATATCATCAACAAATATTATCACAAATTTAGCTAGAGAAGGGTGCAACACATTGTTCATCAAGCACATGAAGTTGGTTGGAGCATTGGTAATACCAAAAGGAATCACCACAGACTCATAGTTCCCATACCTTGTATGAAATGCAATATTGTAGATGTATTCATCTTTGATGTGAACCTAACAATATCTTGGTCTCAGATCAATCTTCAAAACTATTGTAGCTCCCTTCATCTGATCCAACAAAACACCAATATAAGGTAATGGGTACCTATTATTGATAGTCATCTTGTTCAATTGCTTGTAATCAATGCACAATATACCATCCTTCTTTACAAGAAGCACTAGTGCACTCCAAGGAGACACATTTGGCCTTATGTATCCCTTACAATCATCTCTTTAAGTTGCAACTTTAATTCCACCAACTCTAGAGTGCTCATCTTGTACAATGCCTTTGATGTTGGTGTTGCTCCTGGTAGCAACTCAATAGAGAAATCCACCTCTCTATGAGGAGGAAACTCTGGAATCTCTATAGGAAACACATACCAAAATTGTTGCAAGACAACATACTTCCACAGGACTTCATCATCCTCATCTTCCTTCCCTTTGTCACTAGAAATATGAACTGCAAACAATACATACCCTTTATTGCGACTATGCTTAACCTACATAGTTGTAACCATTCTCATCAATGTAGGCTTCTTCTTTCCCTACAATATTCTCTTTTCTCCATATTCATTGAGACACTCAATGGCCTTCTCATAACAATATGTGTGAGTGGGTACCTCCACTTGGTATCCTCTCTGCTCCTTCACATGTGGCTGCTCCATCTCATCCTCCTGGAATGTCCTCTTTCCTTTGATCAATATTTGACTCTATGGATTTGACTAAAGCCCCTCCTTTGGAGCTATAATCTCATCCTCTAGGTGTATAATTAGCTCTCGCTCTAGAGATCTCCTCATTGATTTCTCCTCATCAAATCTCGCATCTCTCCTCATAACAATCATTCTAAGTGAAGGCATGTACACCCAATAAATATGAAGTGTCTTAGAATAGCCCACAAAGATCCCATTCTCTGTAGTCAACTCCAACTTTTTCCTGCTATCTTTGGAGAGATGACATTAGACTATGGATCCAAAAATGTGAAAATAGGAGACATCTGGCTTCCTCCTAGCGAGATCCTCTTCAAGTGTAATCATTCCAAGAATTTTGTGCGGGCTCCTATTCTGTAAGTAAACAGTTGTATTGTAAGCTTATGCCCATGGGGATAGTGGAAACCCTTGGTCATGCAACATTGCTCTAACAGCTCTTACAATACTTCTATTTTTTATCTTTGCAACCCCATTTTGTTGTGGGTTGTGGGGTGAAATCAACTCCCTTATAATACCCTCCTTGGAACATAATTCTTTAAAGGCATTATACACATACTCTCCTCCATTATCACTTCTCAAGGATTTAATTATCTTTCCAGTCTCATTTTCAGCTAAGGCTTTAAATTCAACAAATTTTGAATAAAACTCATCTTTCTTCTTCATAAAGTAGATCCAACATTTGCAGGAAAATTAATATATGAAGATCATATAACACCTGTGATTTGCAGTTGAGACCATGGAAAATGGTCCACGCACATTTGAGTGAACTCACTCCAATATGGCTCCATATCTACTATGTTGGCCCTGGAAGGAGGATTTAACATATTTTCCATGAGTACTTCACTTGAAAACATCATGTTGATCAAGGGTGTGTTTTGGAAGCCCAATGGTGATCTGATGCATTATTTTCAAACCTCCATGGTGTAGGTGTCCCATGTGCCTATGTCAGAGCTCTTCAACATCTCAACCTTGAATATGTTCTACCTTGCTAGTTAATGCAACACATGCATCAACCTCTAGCTTGTAGAGATTTTTAATCCTAAAACCAATTTTCTTAACCTGTCCAGAAGCAACATGCTTTAGATAGGACTTCCCTTTACTAAACACCACTTCATATCCTCTGTCTTCAAGTACAACTACATAAACTATATTTTTCTTCAGGCCAGGCACATACACTACATTCTTTAGGTGTAGATGGGAGCTTGACTCCCTCTTAAAGATGACAATGCCAATCCCTTTGGTATTATATCTTCCATCATCTCCAAGCTCTATGTGTAATTGTAGGTCTTTCTCCTCTAAGTTGCTGAAGAAATCCTTATTTCCTATCATATGAAATGAAGCACCAGAGTCTAAGTACCACACACTACCTCTAATAGTGCTTTCCATACAAGCAAAGAGCGTTAAATCCAACTTGAATTATGATGTTAGAGCATCTCTTTCTACTATTGTTGTAAGCTTCTTATTGGATTTCTTATATGAACAATTGGTTGCATAATGGCAGTGAGTTTTACTGTAGTATTTATTCTTGACATGGTTCTAGATGGATTCTTCCTTACCTAATTGGGCCTTCTTTCCTTTGGATTTCTTTCCTTTGTCAGCTAAAGCAATTTTTTCTTCCTCATCAGTTCTGCATGAGACTCCATCTCTAGTGTTTCTTCTAATCTCCTCCTGCACCAAGTCCAACCAAAGTCTCTCCCAATTTGGGAGCTTGTCTCTTCCATGAACTGCATCTTGATAGTTGTGTCGAGACTTTGGAAGACCATGGATTGATAAGCTCACAAGTTCAGATGGTTGCACGGTCTCTCCAACTCCTCCAAGTTCATATCTCACCTGAGTGAATCTAGATAGGTATTGAACAATAGTTTCATTTTTATTCATTTGAATGTTCCTGAGCTTATCTTTCAATATCAGCTTCTTGGCATCACTTCTACTTTCAAATGGCTTTGTGAGGGTTTTCCACATTACATAAGTAGTCTCCTTTCCATGTAAATTCGAAACCACATGGTCTCTAACTCCCTCCAAGATAATCCTCTTGGCTTTTGTTATATCTTTCTTCCACTCAGCCAACTATTGTGCATCTGATGATGCTAGTTTTGGAATATTTGTTTTTGTGTACTCTAATACTCCATTATCATCCAACACAACTTCCATTATGTATTTCCAAGCACATAAATTCGAATTTCCCTCCAATGCATACTCAAGCCTCAATCCATTGAATGATATTATTCTCGAATTGAAGAAATGCTTTCAACAAAAACTCTGTTATTCAAAATTTCTTTGAGAGATGATGAGGAAACTGGTTTCTATGTAGTTTTCAATAGCTCTGATACTGTGTAGAAAAACTAAAATTTTTGTAGCTAATGAATTCAACTAAAATAAAAAGACACAAAACTTCATCTACTCAATCTACGAAAGGGAAAACATACAATAGAAACATAATCGACATTTAATCACAAGAACACAGTTTTTATTACGGAACCCAACTAGGAAAATCCCCTCCTCTATTTGTATTATATCATATGAGAACAATGATCTATTACAATGAATGCTTCAATGCTTGAAGCTCCCTCTGCACTGTAATATTGATCTCTCTCCTTGAGTCTTCTTTGCCCAATACTTAGACAAAATAGGCCTTCCTACTTCCTCCTATTTCCTTATGTAATTCAACTCCTAAAGAATAGGGAACATTGTTATTTCCTTATGAAATTCCCAAGGAAAATAACTCTTCTGCATGCAACAAACTTTGTACACTCTCTAGTATACAATAATAATTACAATATGTCTTTTCCTCCAACTTGACTAGGCAATTCAACTTACATGCATGGCTAGGGATATTTTTAATAAATGAACTAGATAACTAAGAGTTAGTTGAGTTTACAATAGTTCCACTACTCAATAGAACTCCTAACTCGCTCTATTCTAGACTAGAGCTTAGTCAACTGTCAAACTCTAAAGATAACACCACTAGATAGCTAGAACTTAGCCATCAACTTGTACACAACTCTACTACTGGCCCACAAACTTGAATTGACTTACCTAACTGAGTGATTTGGCTATGTCACTCTTGCTAACTGCCTGTAAACTCATCTTGCTTGAAGTTGAATTTTAATTTCCTCATTTAAAGAAGGCACAAGTCAAATGAATCCTTTTCTTACTGCAATTTAACACTTTTGTAGAAAAAGGTAAATGAGACATGGACATAACACAACTAGGCTAAGGGATTTCAGTATAATAAAATGACTTGGATGGGTTCTTTTGGGTCCTCAAATGTTCTCCCTGCCATAGGAGGTATGTTGAGATGTTGTTCTATTCTCTCCATTCTGCGATCTAAATCCCTCAAATACTGATGCAAGTGCTCAAGGCATTGGAGAATTTCTGCGTGTTACTCATGTCGATTTAAGAGAGTATGCCCCAGTAAAAACTTATCTTCTAGTAGAGGTCCACAATTTACATATGTTGATTGAACTGACCCTTCTTGTGCCCTATGTCCAAGATCCAATCTACATGTTCTGTAAGGACCTTTGTATCTAAGAGGGGAATTCTTTGAATGGAAGCTTCCCTCGCAGCCCAAGTGAGTTCTTTTTGGATGAGTCTTGGTGTGAAGTCACAATAGCATGTAGAAAATCCCTCCAATTGATGGTGCTTGTGCATATTTCCCATGTGGGTTTCCTTTTAGTAATATGTGACCCCCCTTCAAACCCATACCCATTGATGAGGCATGAAGGAGAGAATAGCAAGGCAAGAAGACTAGAGAAGAGGCCAGGAGAGGCTAAGGAGTTTAGGAGTATAGAAGGGATGTGATGTAAAATAAGTGCCAAGTAAAATATGGCTACCAAAAGTGGGGATGCCTAGGAGGGATATCAGAAATGACATCATAGGTGTCACACCCATGAGTTGTGTGTGTGACATGCGACGAGTTGGGGCACGTGCCCTCGTTAAACGCAATGAGCCAGGTGTGATGAGTCAGTGAGCGGGTGAGTCGTGTGTGACGTTATGCAATGATGAGATGAGTTGGTATGTGACGAGCCAACGAGAAAGAAAAAAATTGGCTAAGTGTGGAAACTCATGGTGGTGACCTTATATGGTTAGAGGTCGGGTAGGTGGGCCCGATGGGGCGACACGACAAGGCGAGCCGACCTAATTTGGAGGCATGGACAACCAAATTGGAAGGTTGACCTAGGCACGCCAACCCACATTACATCCACGGTGAAGCATATAAGTAGAGGACACGTGGGTGGGAGAAAGGAAATGAAGCAACATGCACAAAAGTATATGAAATTCAAGTGTGGAGAAGCGCGAGTATAAGAAGGAGGCCAAGGTGCAGGTGGGTGAATAGGCTGAAGCACCAATGCTAGGAGACTGGACGAGCACAGGGCGAGGGAAGAACGAAAGCGCAAGTCGGGTGAACCAGGTTGCAGCAAGGGTGGGTTTACCTGCGATGACATTACATTCAGGTAACAACGGAGCGGAGGGCAGAGTTGGACAGGTGGGCGAGTTGGTGGTTTGGGTGAGTTGGTAGTCGAGTGAACGAGCATAGTACATGACCCACGAGTTGGGTGCGCCCGCATGACAGCGCGAAGGCTAAGCGGTGCGACCCGAACTCGAGTGAGTCTGCACGACCTGCGAGATGAGCGACACGACAGTCAGGCAATGTTGAACATAGAGCCAGGCGATGGGTAAGACACAAGCGTCGTGGAGTTAACATGACCTGTAGACCGGGTGAACGACAACATCGGGTGGAAGGTTGACACTACCTGCGGACCAGGTTGAACGATAACGCCAGGTGGAGCTACATGGTGAGTCGGGCAGGAGACATGTTGCAATGAGTTGTGAAGCACAGGTTTAGGTGGGCAAGGCTGCACAGCAGGGTGGACTACCTCGAACGAAGAAACGAGTAAGGTTGCATGATAGTGGGACCGAGCTAAACGATAGCTTAGGCAGAATTCTGAAAATTGTAGTTTGGCATTTTGGCCAAGGTATACTTTGGGGTTGCCTTGAAACGCTGGCTTGTATATGAAACTGTAAAACTATACTATTATATTATTGTGGGCAAAGCTCTTATCAAGGAGTTGCCCCTCCCTTAAAGATTAATTGTACTTGTGTATTTTTATATGTGAATGAAGTTAAAGATGAATGTTTCCGCTATGTAAAATGAATGTTGAATGTTTAGTGAAGTGAAAATATTTTAAGTATTGGATGTTAGGCGTAATCCACACTTGAAAGTATTGGTGAAAAGAAATTGGGTGGTGGTGCCGCACCTGCCTATGAGCAGTTGAAAGATTGCTGCCAGGATAGGGGCGTGACAATAGAAGTGAGGGAGAAAAGGACGACAAACCCCCACACGCACTAACTCACCACTAGACCTTAGAAAAGAGGCTTATAAGGAGTCTAGGTTGAGAGCAGAGTGAGCGCCACTAAAAAACCAAAAGAGGGACAAAGGCTCAACACCACATGGGAGAATTAAATCTTGTATCCACGAGAAACATAAAGGCACTAAGGAAGAAAGCTAAGACACCAAAAATGAAGGGGGGAGGGAGACTCGCTGAAGCACCCAGGGACAAAGGACCAAGACAAGAAAAGGCAAGACTTCAAGCCCCCAAATAGAGAATGCATTGACACCTTGCAAGTTAGCAATCAAGATTGTTTGAAAAAAAATATAAGGAAAATTGAAATTACCAATTCCCAATCAATGCTACATATCACTAGAGAAAATAAAGTCCACAAATTGTTGGAATCCCATCTCGTGAGGTGGTTTCATGATAATTAAAATTACTTCAAGAATTTTCTAGCCGCATAACCACACTCGCTCTGTGCCATAACCTGCATTAGCTACCCACAATGTCCTCTATAAGCATCTCACCATAAGAACACTCGTGAGAAATGTTTGCAAATTGAGCGCCATGGGAAGAGTCTTAATGTCAATTTCCATCACACGAGTGCCCAACTCGATTGCTACAAATACTTCATGCTACCAACTATTGTTCGATTTCAATCATGGTTTTCCAGGCCTTAATGATATTCACTTGTAATAACTCCACTACTTTTAACATTCATAAAGGTGGGTTACCACGTCCCTTGGTCCACTGGCGAGATGAGATGGCGGTAGCGTACTCCGCCGCTCCCCCGCCTGCCTGCGGCAAGGGCTAACCAGCCTGCCATAGGGCATTAAATGCCCTGGTACATGCATGCCCTATAACAAAATAACACACAGCCTTGGTGGCTACATAAATTAAAAATAAAGGCTTTGTGTTATTTTGTTATAGGGCATGCATGTACCAGGGCATTTAATGCCCTATGGCAAGCTGGTTAGCCCTTGCCCCTGCCTGCACCCACTCTATCTCAATTATTGCCCCATCCAGAGATGTTTCATGGCAAGTGTTTTTTCCCCGATTCACGGTAAGTGTTATTTAAGTAAAGGAATATTAAAAACTGCATACGTAAGACATCCAATGTGTTAAAAAATATTAAAAGATAAATTTTTAAATGTATATCTTCATCTATATTAGTATTTAATTAAAAATATGAAATTATGAAATACGTAATTACATTTTAACATAAATGTGATATGTTGTTTTGCAAATTAGTTTAAAAATTTAATATAAATAAATAATAAAATAAAGTGATAATAATAATTTAAATGAATATTCGTGCTAATTTAAACTTATAATATTATATAATAAAAATAATTTATATTAAATATTTAAATTTTTAAAATAAATATTATTTATTATAAATATTAAATCATTTTTTATAAAATATATTTATACTAATAATTTGAAAATCGTCAATGATGTATTAGATTTCAATCCATCGCCATGTCCTCCAGATTTCCATGGGAGCAGAGCGAAATCAATGACATGGAGATCGCCGAATTCACGTACACTCTTCCACTCAGAAGGGAATATCATATTTGTATTCATGAATGTGTGTTTCGAGTTTAACATTTAATATTTGTATTCATGAATGAAAATGAATAATAATCATTCAACATATCTTTGTTTCATTTAAAATTTTTCATTCAATTTTAATATATATCCAACCAAAATTTAAATAAAAATTAGAAACAAAATGCCTAATCTAGCCATCTAGTAACATACATCGTTTTTCTGGTAGATGGAGTAACACTTTTTTCAATGAACGGTTGCTTTAATGGTGCAAATTATCTTTTTAATAGATAAACATTTTATTTTAGAAAATATCTAGTACTATATACTAGGTCAATAATCAATATTTCATTGTACGAGAATAAATTGATATTCAATATACAAAATGAAAAATATAGTTATCTAATCATCCAGTTAGTGTATGGCGCTTAATGTTTAGCTTCTAACTATATCTTTACCTTCTAACTCTACCTTAAATAATGAATTTTATCTCTGTAAAAATTGTTATTATTATTAAAATATTGACTCATTTGTGAAAAGTTCATAGAGAATACACATCAAACATGTTACATTTGATTTGATTTGAAAAAAAAATAAAAAAAAATAGAATGGAAATTTGTATCTCTAGTCCGAGTAATGAATGATGTTCTATTAATGTGGAATTTGTTATTAAAATATTGATTAGTTGGACAACAGTTGAATAATGAACGGTGTCTATTACAGGTTTGCTCATCATCATTCTTACTCTCATTCTAAACAAACCTCTGGCGAAAACCCTCCAAAAGTGCCACGCTGAGTTCATGACTGCACAGGATGAAAGACTCAGAATAACATCTGAAATTCTTAATAGTATGAAAATAATCAAACTACAAGCATGGGAAGAAAAATTTAAAGAGCTGATAGAAAGTCTCCGAGCTGTGGAGTTCAAATGGTTGTCTTCAACACAGTTTAATAGAACATATGGTACCATACTCTATTGGATGTCACCCATCATTACTGCATCTATAGTTTTTGCCAGGTGTGCTATCATAGTGGATCCACCGTTAACTGCCACAACCATATTTACAGTGCTTGCAACATTCTGTGGTGGTATGCAATTTTTTGTGTTAAATATAGGTTAAGTACAACTGCCTTAAGCATACCCTAGCATCTATTTGGTTGTGGCAAGCTATTGTTCATGGTATGTAATATTTCTGAGTTGAACCTAAATGATATATAGTTGTTCTGAAGTTTGAATGGTGTATATTTGGCTGACTAGAGCCAATTTTCCCAAGGGTTTTGTGTTTGGAATGATGACTTCAACTTACTAGGTGGAAGAAGCTGCCAAGTCCAGTGGAGGACGGCCGAACATTTGGGTTAATTTTATCCGTCAACCAGGTATGCATTTTTTCACAACTAATTTGGTTTCGTTGGATCAATCATATCCCTGCACTGTAATGTTTTTCACACAATCAGGTTTTTCAGATTTTAGGGGTGTTTGGTCTTTTCTTTTCAGGGATTGTAGCTAACAATGTCACTACTGATATTATGGTGGATGAATACCATCTTTATAAGGTATATGCTTCTTCTACCATTTGTCCATTTTGGCCTTTTTTTTCATGAGAATTCAAATGATAAAGTTTATGGTTTTTTCAATTGAAGAAGATTTTGTAGGAAAAATGTTGTTTCTATCATGAGTTATTTAAATGTGGAAATTTAACTACAAATATTTGTTTCACAAAGCAATGTAGAGTTGATGGTAAATATGAAAATGGATGCCTACAGTTTCTCGATATCCTGGTCTAGGAATTTTTCAAGTAGGAAGATACTTGGGTTTTGATCGCTGTCCAAATTTAATATATGAATGAAAAATTTTGACTGTATTAAATTTATAAGTTAAATATTTAAGTTACTTACAATAAATTCCAACTTTTGCTTCAGTGTACAAATAACTTTCAAAAATATAGAATGGTCCCTTGAAGTATAGTTTATGGATCTGGGATTTACCAGGTGGAAGGAGTTGCCAAGTCCGACGGACGAGGGCCGAACATTTGGGATAATATTATCCGTCAACTAGGTATGCATTTTTTCACAACTAAGTTGGTATCATTGAATCAAATCATATCCATTTTGGCCATTTTTTCATGAGAATTCAAATGATAAAATTTATGGTTTTTTCAATGGAAGAAGATTTTGTAGGAAAAATTTTGTTTTTGTCTTGAGTTATTTAAATGTGGAAATTTAACCCCAAATATTTGTTTCACAGAGCGATGTAGAGTTGATGGTAAATATGAACATGGATACCTGTAGTTTCTCGATAACGTGGTCTAGGAGTTTTCCAAGTAGGCAGATACTCAGGTTTTGATCATTGTCCAAACTTAATATATGAATGAACGATTTTGACTGTATTAAATTGATAAGTTAAATATCTAATCCACTTACATTAAAGCCTATAACTTTTAAAAATATAGAACGGATCCCTGAAGTATAGTTTATGGATCTATGATTTATAACCGTGTTTCTGAAGTTGTGTGTATTTGATGATGCAGAAGGAGCAGGTCAGATCAATTACAAGGGTGTCCAATATTAAAATAATCTCATTAACTCCGTGCTTAAAAGAGGTAGTTGTGATAGCGGATGATACAAATTCCTTCAACTATTGCATTTTTTGAATTTTCAAAATGTAAAACGGGGGATTCCAGTAGTCTCCTAATCGTTTGATTCCCGTTAGGTTTAGTTATACCAACTTTAAAAAGTTCTATCATGTTGGTTTTCAATGTGTCTTACTACATCCTTGTCCATGTTCTACAATATTTCTTATGTCTTTGCTCAATGGTTGTATATCATTTAAAATGGTAGTGTGTGGTTCAAATAATTTGTGGTCTATGATTCTTGAGATTCTGGCCTATTTGTATTGATGGCTTACCTTTATTGGCATGAACACATATTTCTGTAGTTTGTGATCTATGATTCCTGAGATTCTGGCATATTTGTATTCATGGATTTCTGGGAAGGAAACATTTAATCTCTGCAGTTTGTGATTTATGTTGTACAATACTTCCTATGGGTATGGCCAGTTGGATGAGTACTGATTGGTATAGCCTGTTTGTGTTCATGGCTAAAACCTTGGTTTTTGTGGTGTAGACTGGTGCATTCCTGTGATTATGATCTATTTCCATTGAAGTTGTGTATAATAGAAACTATTACATGTGTTTCTCATTGTTGCAATTTATGCAATTCAAAGTGTTATCTGTAACCAAGGCCCTCTTGTTCTTATGACATTTACATTGTTAGCCTTTGGCCTTCACTAGTTGTTATCGCTAAAATTTGACTTCATCTTTAGATATCATGCCCTCTTCAATTTTTATCATTATGACTTACAATACTTCTTGTGGGTATGGCGTGTTGGATGACTACTAATTGGTATCCCCTGTTCACATTCATTACTAAAATCCCATATTCTGTCATGTAGAGTGGTGCATTCTTTTGTGTTTCTTGTGGCTTATATCCACTTAAGTCCTGTAATAAAAACATTATGTATGTTTCTTATTGTTGTAATTTCTTCAATTCAATCTGTTTTTTGTGACTATGGCCTTATCATTCTTATGAATTTTATATAAAAGTTCTCTGAGTGTTACAGTGTTACCGTTTGGCCTTCACTAGCCGTTGTTGTAAAATTTCATTTCATTTTTGGGTATCACACCCTATGCAAATCTTTATCACTAAGATTTATCGGAAGCGCTTGAAACAACCTATGGAGGGTTGCTAAATTCTGGAGTTGTGTCAGTTATCTATATTTCATTACCACAAATACAAAGCATGTAATTCAAAACCCATCTCATAATTTCCAGCTTCCGATACTTTCCATGGTAGTAATAATGACATACATATCATTTTTTGTTGCATAATGAGGGCTATGCAAAATTTGCAGAGTTCTGCTTCAAAACCTTTGGCGACAAGGTGAAATACTAGATGACATTCAATGAGCCATGGGTTGTTGCTCCTCTTCATTATGACAATGACATTTTTTCTCCTAGAAGGTGCTCTGCTCCATTTGGGAACTGCACAGCAGGAAATTCTGCGACAAAACCTGACATTGTTGCACACAAATTGATGTTTTCACATGCTAATGTTGTAAAGATTTATAGAGAATAGTATCAGGTTTGCTACAATCTAGAAAAAAAAATCTATTTAAATCTTAACAGAATGAAATGGCCACTGATGTTGAAAGCTTTCTCCAACTGCAGCCCATGCAAAAGGGAAAAATTGGGATACTTTTGGACTTTGTATTTACTGCATCTATAGTTTTTTCCGGGTGTGCTATCATAAGGGATCCACCGTTAGCTTCCACAACCATATTTACAGTGCTTGCAACATTCCGTGGTGGTATGCAATTTTTTGTGTTAAATATAGGTTAAATACGACTGCCTGAAGCATATCCTAGCATCTATTTGGCTGTGGCAAGCTATTGTTCATGGTATGTGATATTTCTGAGTTGAACCTAAATGATATATAGTTGTTCTGAAGTTTGAATGGTGTATATTTGGCTGACTAGAGCCAATTTTCCCAAGGGTTTTGTGTTCGGAACGAGGACTTCGACTTACCAGGTGGAAGAAGCTGCCAAGTCCGATGGAGGACGGCCGAACATTTGGGTTAATTTTATCCGTCAACCAGGTATGCATTTTTTCACAACTAATTTGGTTTCATTGGATCAATCATATCCCTGCACTGTAATGTTTTTCACACATTCAGGTTTTTCATATTTTAGGGGTGTTTGGTCTTTTCTTTTCAGGGATTATAGCTAACAGTGTCACTACTGATATTATGGTGGATGAATACCATCTTTATAAGGTATATGCTTCTTCTACCATTTGTCCATTTTGGCCCTTTTTTTTCATGAGAATTCAAATGATAAAGTTTATGGTTTTTTCAATGGAAGAAGATTTTGTAGGAAAAATGTTGTTTCTATCATGAGTTATTTAAATGTGGAAATTTAACTGCAAATATTTGTTTCACAGAACGATGTAGAGTTGATGGTAAATATGAAAATGGATGCCTACAATTTCTCGATATCCTGGTCTATGACTTTTCCAAGTAGGAAGATACTTGGGTTTTGATCACTGTCCAAATTTAATATATGAATGAAAGATTTTGACTGTATTAAATTTATAAGTTAAATATTTAAGTTACTTACATTAAATTCCAGCGTTTGCTTCAGCGTACAAATAACTTTCCAAAATATAGAATGGTCCCTTGAGATATAGTTTATGGATCTAGGATTACCAGGTGGAAGGAGTTGCCAAGTCTGATGGATGAGGGCCGAACATTTGGGATAATATTATCCGTCAACTAGGTATGCATTTTTTCACAACTAAGTTGGTATCATTGAATCAAATCATATCCCTGCACCGTAATGCTTTTCACACATTCAGGTTTTTCAGATTTTAGTGGTGTTTGGGCTTTTCTTTTTAGGGATTGTAGCTAACAATGTCACTGTTGATGTTATGGTGGATGAATACCATCTTTATAAGGTATATGCATCTTTTGCCATTTGTCCATTTTGGCCATTTTTTCATGAGAATTCAAATGATAAAATTTATGGTTTTTTCAATGGAAGAAGACTTTGTAGGAAAAATTTTGTTTCTGTCTTTAGTTATTTAAATGTGGAAATTTAACTGCAAAGATTTGTTTCATAGAGCGATGTAGAGTTGATGGTAAATATGAACATGGATGACTGTAGTTTCTCGATAACTTGCTCTAGGAGTTTTCCAAGTAGGCAAATACACAGGTTTTGATCTTTGTCCAAACTTAATATATGAATGAAAGATTTTGACTGTATTAAATTGATAAGTTAAATATCTAATCCACTTACATTAAAGCTTATAACTTTTAAAAATATAGAACGGATCCCTGAAGTATAGTTTATGGATCTATGATTTATAACCGTGTTTCTGAAGTTGCGTGTATTTGATGATGCAAAAGGAGCAGGTCGGATCAATTACAAGGGTGTCCAATATTAAAATAATCTCATTAACTCCCTGCTTAAAAGAGGTAATTGTGCTAGCGTCTGATACAAATTCCTTCAACTATTGCATTTTTTGAATTTTCAAAATGTAAAACGGGGGATTCCAGTAGTCTCCTAATCGTTGTGTTAGGAAGAATTGTAGTTATGGTGACTTATTCTTATTTTGTATCATCTGTTGCTTTGTTTTATTCATGCTTCTTGCAATCTATGTTCTAATGCAGTTGTCCCATTAGGTTTAGTGATACCAACTTTAAAAAGTTCTATCATGTTGGTTTTCAGTGTGTCTTACTACATCCTTGTCCATGTTCTACAATATTTCTTGTGTCTTTGCTCAATGCTTGTATATCATTTAAAATGGTAGTGTGTGGTTCAAATAATTTGTGGTCTATGATTCTTGAGATTCTAGCCTATTTGTATTGATGGCTTACCTTTATTGGCATGAACACAAATTTCTGTAGTTTGTGATCTATGATTCCTGAGATTTTAGCATATTTGTATTCATGGATCTCTGGGAAGGAAACATTTAATCTCTGCAGTTTGTGATTTATGTTGTACAATACTTCCTATGGGTATGGCCAGTTGGATGAGTACTAATTGGTATAGCCTGTTTGTGTTCATGGCTAAAACCTTGGTTTTTGTGGTGTAAACTGGTGCATTCCTGTGATTATGGTCTATTTCCATTGAAGTTGTGTATAATAGAAACTATTGCATGTGTTTCTCATTGTTGCAATTTATGCAATTAAAAGTGTTATCTGTAACTAAGGCCCTCTTGTTCTTGTGACATTTACATTGTTAGCCTTTGGCCTTCACTAGTTGTTATCGCTAAAATTTGACTTCATCGTTATGACAATGACATTTTTTCTCCTAGAAGGTGCTCTGCTCCATTTGGGATCTGCACAGCAGGAAATTTTGCGACAGAACCCGACATTGTTGCACACAAATTGCTGTTTTCACATGCTAATGTTGTAAAGATTTATAGAGAAAAGTATCAGGTTTGCTACAATCTAGAAAAAAAAATCTATTTAAATCTTAACAGAATGAAATGGCCACTGATGCTGAAAGCTTTCTCCAACTGCAGCCATGCAAAAGGGAAAAATTGGGATACTTTTGGACTTTGTATTTACTGCATCTATAGTTTTTGTTGGGTGTGCTATCATAAGGGATCCACCATTAACTGCGACAACCATATTTACAGTGCTTGCAACATTCCGTGGTGGTATGCAAATTTTTGTGTTAAATATAGGTTAAGTACGACTGCCTGAAGCATATCCTAGCATCTATTTGGCTGTGGCAAGCTATTGTTCATGGTATGTGATATTTCTGAGTTGAACCTAAATGATATATAGTTGTTCTGAAGTTTGAATGGTGTATATTTGGCTGACTAGAGCCAGTTTTCCCAAGGGTTTTGTGTTTGGAACAATGACTTCGACTTACAAGGTGGAAGAAGCTACCAATTCCGATGGAGGACGACCGAACATTTGGGTTAATATTATCCATCAACCAGGTATGCATTTTTTCACAACTAATTCGGTTTCGTTGGATCAATCATATCCCTGCACTGTAATGTTTTTCACACATTCAGGTTTTTCAGATTTTAGGGGTGTTTGGTCTTTTCTTTTTAGGGATTGTAGCTAACAATGTCACTGCCGATATTATGGTGGATGAATACCATCTTTATAAGGTATATGCTTCTTCTACCATTTGTCCATTTTGGCCTTTTTTTTCATGAGAATTCAAATGATAAAGTTTATGGTTTTTTCAACGGAAGAAGATTTTGTAGGAAAAGTGTTGTTTCTATCATGAGTTATTTAAATGTGGAAATTTAACTGCAAATATTTGTTTCACAGAGCGATGTAGAGTTGATGGTAAATATGAAAATGGATGCCTACAGTTTCTCGATATCCTGGTCTAGGACTTTTCCAAGTAGGAAGATACTTGGGTTTTGATTGCTGTCGAAATTTAATATATGAATGAAAGATTTTGACTGTATTAAATTTATAAGTTAAATATTTAAGTTACTTACATTAAATTCCAGATTTTGCTTCGTACAAATAACTTTCAAAAATATAGAATGGTCCCTTCAAGTATAGTTTATGGATCTGGGATTTACCAGGTGGCAGGAGTTGCCAAGTCTGATGGATGAGGGCCGAACATTTGGGTTAATATTATCTGTCAACTAGGTATGCATTTTTTCACAACTAAGTTGGTATCATTGAATCAAATCATATCCCTGCACCGTAATGCTTTTCACACATTCAAGATTTTCAGATTTTAGGGGTGTTTGGGCTTTTCTTTTCAGGGATTGTAGCTAACAATGTCACTGTTGATGTTATGGTGGATGAATACCATCTTTATAAGGTATATGCATCTTCTGCCATTTGTCCATTTTGGCCATTTTTTCATGAGAACTCAAATGATAAAATTTATGGTTTTTTCAATGGAAGAAGATTTTGTAGGAAAAATTTTGTTTCTATCTTGAGTTATTTAAATGTGGAAATTTAACTCCAAATATTTGTTTCATAGAGCGATGTAGAGTTGATGGTAAATATGAACATGGATGCATGTAGTTTCTCGATAACCTGGTCTAGGAGTTTTCCAAGTAG
Organism: Pinus taeda; assembly: GCA_000404065.3. Lineage (NCBI taxonomy): Eukaryota > Viridiplantae > Streptophyta > Pinopsida > Pinales > Pinaceae > Pinus > Pinus taeda. The sequence goes on along the minus strand of APFE030649063.1, from coordinate 22,853 downwards.
GCAGATACTCAGGTTTTGATCGTTGTCCAAACTTAATATATGAATGAAAGATTTTGACTGTATTAAATTGATAAGTTAAATATCTAATTCACTTACATTAAAGCCTATAACTTTTAAAAATATAGAACAGATCCCTGAAGTATAGTTTATGGATCTATGATTTATAACTGTGTTTCTGAAGTTGTGTGTATTTGATGATGCAGAAGGAGCAGGTCGGATCAATTATAAGGGTGTCCAATATTAAAATAATCTCATTAACTCCGTGCTTAAAAGAGGTAATTGTGCTAGCATCTCATACAAATTCCTTCAGCTATTGCATTTCTTGAATTTTCAAAATTTAAAACAGGGGATTCTAGTAGTCTCCTAATCGTTGTGATAGGAAGAATTGTAGTTATGGCGACTTATTCTTATTTTGAATCATGCATTGCTTTGTTTTATTCATGCTTCTTGCAATCTATGTTCTAATCCAGTTGTCCCATTAGGTTTAGTTATACCAACTTTAAAAAGTTATATCATGTTGGTTTTCAGTGTGTCTTACTACATCGTTGTCCATGTTCTACAATATTTCTTATGTCTTTGCTCAATGCTTGTATATCATTTAAAATGGCAGTCTGTGGTTCAAATAATTTGTGGTATTTGATTCTTGAGATTCTGGCCTATTTGTATTGATGGCTTACCTCTATTGGCATGAACTCAAATTTCTGTAGTTTGTGATCTATGATTCCTGAGATTATCGCATATTTGTATTCATGGATTTCTGGGAAGGAAACATTTAATCTCTGCAGTTTGTGATTTATGTTGTACAATACTTCCTATGGGTATGGCCAGTTGGATGAGTACTGATTGGTATAGCCTGTTTGTGTTCATGGCTAAAACCTTGGTTTTTGTGGTGTAAACAGGTGCATTCCTATGATTATGGTCTATTTCCATTGAAGTTGTGTATAATAGAAACTATTGGATGTGTTTCTCATTGTTGCAATTTATGCAATTCAAAGTGTTATCTGTAACTAAGGCCCTCTTGTTCTTATGACATTTACATTGTTAGCCTTTGGCCTTCACTAGTTGTTATCGCTACAATTTGACTTCATCTTTAGATATCATGCCCTCTGCAATTTTTATCATTGTGAATTACAATACTTCTTGTGGGTATGGCGTGTTGGATGACTACTAATTGGTATCCGCTATTCGCATTCATTACTAAAATCCCAGATTCTGTCATGTAGAGTGGTGCATTCTTATGTGTTTCTTGTGGTGTATATCCACTTGAGTCCTGTAATAAAAACATTGCATATGTTTCTTATTGTTGTAATTTCTTCAATTCAATCTGTTTTCTATGACTATGGCCTTATCATTGTTATGAATTTTATATAAAAGTTCTCTGAGTGTTACAGTGTTACCGTTTGGCCTTCACTAGCCGTTGTTGTAAAATTTCATTTCATTTTTGGGTATCACGCCCTATGCAAATCTTTATCACTAAGATTTATCGGAAGCACTTGAAACAACCTATGGAGGGTTACTAAATTCTGGAGTTGTGTCAGTTATCTATATTTCATTACCACAGATACAGAGCATGTAATTCAAAACCCATCTCATAATTTCTAGCTTCCGATACTTTCCATGGAAGTAATAATGACATACATATCATTTTTTGTTGCATAGTGAGGGCTATGCAAAATTTGCAGAGTTCTGCTTCAAAACCTTTGGCAATAGGGTCAAATACTAGATGACATTCAAAGAGCCACGGGTTGTTGCTACTCTTCGTTATGACAATGACATTTTTTCTCCTAGAAGGTGCCCTGCTCCATTTGGGAACTGCACAGCAGGAAATTTTGTGACTGAACCCGACATTGTTGCACACAATTTTCTATTTTCACATTCTAATGTTGTAAAGATTTATAGAGAAAAGTATCAAGTTTGCTACAATCTAGAAAAAATTTCTATTTAAATCTTAACAGAATGAAATGGCCACTGATGCTGAAAGCTTTCTCCAACTGCAGCCCATGCAAAAGGGAAAAATTGGGATACTTTTGGACTTTGTATTTACTGCATCTATAGTATTTGCCAGGTGTGCTATCATAAGGGATCCACCGTTAGCTGCCACAACCATATTTACAGTGCTTGCAACATTCCGTGGTGGTATGCAATTTTTTGTGTTAAATATAGGTTAAGTACGACTGCCTGAAGCATATCCTAGCATCTATTTGGCTGTGGCAAGCTATTTTTGATGGTATGTGATATTTCTTAGTTGAACCTAAATGATATATAGTTGTTTTGAAGTTTGAATGGTGTATATTTGGCTGACTAGAGCCAGTTTTCCCAAGGGTTTTGTGTTCGGAACGAGGACTTCGACCTACCAGGTAGAAGAAGCTGCCAAGTCTGATGGAGGACATCCGAACATTTGGGTTAATTTTATCCGTCAACCAGGTATGCATTTTTTCACAACTAATTTGGTTTCATTGGATCAATCATATCCCTGCGCTGTAATGTTTTTCACACATTCAGGTTTTTCATATTTTAGGCGTGTTTGGTCTTTTCTTTTCAAGGATTGTAGCTGAAAATGTCACTACCGATATTATAGTGGATGAATACCATCTTTATAAGGTATATGCTTCTTCTACCATTTCTCCATTTTGGCATTTTTTTTTCATGAGAATTCAAATGATAAAGTTTATGGTTTTTCAATGGAAGAAGATTTTGTAGGAAAAATTTTGTTTCTATCATGAGTTATTTAAATGTGGAAATTTAACTGCAAATATTTGTTTCACAAAGCGATGTAGAGTTGATGGTAAATATGAAAATGCATGCCTACAATTTCTCGATATCCTGGTCTAGGACTTTTCCAAGTAGGAAGATACTTGGGTTTTGATCGCTGTCCAAATTTAATATATGAATGAAAGATTTTAACTGTATTAAATTTATAAGTTAAATATTTAAGTTACTTACATTAAATTCCAGGTTTTGCTTCAACGTACAAATAACTTTCAAAAATATAGAATGGTCCCTTCAAGTATAGTTTATGGATCTGGGATTTACCAGGTGGAAGGAGTTGCCAAGTCCGATGGACGAGGTCTAAACATTTGGGATAATATTATCCGTCAACTAGGTATGCATTATTTCACAACTAAGTTGGTATCATTGAATCAAATCATATCCCTGCACCGTAATGCTTTTCACACATTCATGTTTTTCAGATTTTAGGTGTGTTTGGGCTTTTCTTTTCAGGGATTGTAGCTAACAACGTCACTGCTGATGTTATGGTGGATGAATACCATCTTTATAAGGTATATGCATCTTCTGCCATTTGTACATTTTGACCATTTTTTCATGAGAATTCAAATGATAAAATTTATGGTTTTTTCAATGGAAGAAGATATTGTAGGAAAAATTTTGTTTCTGTTTTGAGTTATTTAAATGTGGAAATTTAACTGCAAATATTTGCTTCACAGAGCGATGTAGAGTTGATGGTAAATATGAACATGGATGCCTGTAGTTTCTCGATATCCTAGTCTTGGAGTAGTCCAAGTAGGCAGATACTCAGGTTTTGATCGTTGTCCAAACTTAATATATGAATGAAAGATTTTGACTGTATTAAATTGATAAGTTAAATATCTAATTCACTTACATTAAAGCCTATAACTTTTAAAAATATAGAACGGATCCCTGAAGTATAGTTTAAGGATCTATGATTTATAACCGTGTTTCTAAAGTTGTGTGTATTTGATGATGTAGAAGGAGCAGGTCGGATCACTTACAAGGGTGTCCAATATTAAAATAATCTCATTAACTCCTTGCTTAAAAGAGGTAATTGTGCTAGCGTCTGATACAAATTCCTTCAGCTATTGCATTTTTTGAATTTTCAAAATGTAAAATGGGGGATTCCAGTAGTCTCCTAATTGTTGTGATAGGAAGAATTGTAGTTCTGGCGGCTTATTCTTATTTTGTATCATCCATTGCTTTGTTTTATTCATGCTTCTTGCAATCTATGTTCTAATGCAGTTGTCCCGTTAGGTTTAGTTATACCAACTTTAAAAAGTTCTATCATGTTGGTTTTCAGTGTGTCTTACTACATCCTTGTCCATGTTCTACAATATTTCTTGTGTCTTTGCTCAATGCTTGTATATCATTTAAAATGGCAGTGTGTGGTTCAAATAATTTGTGGTCTTTGATTCTTGAGATTCTGGCCTATTTGTATTGATGGCTTACCTTTATTGGCATGAACACAAATTTCTGTAGTTTGTGATCTATGATTCCTGAGATTTTGGCATATTTGTATTCATGGATTTTTGGGAAGGAAACATTTAATCTTTGCAGTCATTTATTTATGTTGTACAATACTTCCTATGGGTATGGCCAGTTGGATGAGTACTGATTGGTATAGCCTGTTTGTGTGCATGGCTAGAACCTTGGTTTTTGTGGTGTAGACTGGTGCATTCTTGTGATTATGGTCTATTTCCATTGAAGTTGTGTATAATAGAAACTATTGCATGTGTTTCTTATTTTTGCAATTTATGCAATTCAAAGTGTTATCTGTAACTAAGGCCCTCTTGTTCTTATGGCATTACATTGTTAGCCTTTGGCCTTCACTAGCTGTTATCGCTAAAATTTGACTTCATCTTTAGATATCATGCCCTCTTCAATTTTTATCATTATGACTTACAATACTTCTTGTAGGTATGGCGTGTGGGATGACTACTAATTGGTATCCCCTGTTCGAATTCATTACTAAAATCCCAGATTCTGTCATATGGAGTGGTGCATTCTTGTGTGTTTCTTTTGGCTTATATCCACTTAAGTCCTGTAATAAAAACATTGCATATGTTTCTTATTGTTGTCATTTCTTCAATTCAATCTGTTTTCTATGACTATGGCCTTATCATTCTTATGAATTTTATATAAAAATTCTCTGAGTGTTACAGTGTTACCATTTGGCCTTCACTAGCCACTGTTGTAAAATTTCATTTCATTTTTGGGTATCACACCCTATGCAAATCTTTATCACTATGATTTATCGGAAGCGCTTGAAACAACCTATGGAGGGTTGCTAAATTCAAGAGTTGTGTCAGTTATCTATATTTCATTACCACAAATACAGAGCATGTAATTCAAAACCCATCTCATAATTTCCAGCTTCCGATACTTTCCATGGTAGTAATAATGACATACATATCATTTTTTGTTGCATAGTGAAGGCTATGCAAAATTTGCAGAGTTCTGCTTCAAAACCTTTGGCGACAGGGTGAAATACTGGATGACATTCAATGAGCCACGGGTTGTTGCTGCTCTTCATTATGACAATGACATTTTTTCTCCTAGAAGGTGCTCTGCTCCATTTGGGAACTACACAGCAGGAAATTCTGTGATAGAACCCGACATTGTTGCACACAATTTGTTGTTTTCAAATGCTAATGTTGTAAAGATTTATAGAGAAAAGTATCAGGGTTGCTACAATCTAGAAAAAAATTTCTATTTAAATCTTAACAGAATGAAATGGCCACTGATGCTGAAAGCTTTCTCCAACTGCAGTGCATGCAAAAGGGAAAAATTGGGATACTTTTGGACTTTGTATTTACTGCATCTATTGTTTTTGCCGGGTGTGCTATCATAGGGGATCCACGGTTAACTGCCACAACCATATTTACAGTGCTTGCAACATTCCGTGGTTGTATGCAATTTTTTGTGTTAAATATAGGTTAAGTACAATTGCCTGAAGCATATCCTAGCATCTATTTGGCTGTGGCAAGCTATTGTTCATGGTATGTGATATTTCTGAGTTGAACCTAAATGATATATAACTGTTCTGAAGTTTTAATGGTGTATATTTGGCTGACTAGAGCAAGTTTTCCCAAGGGTTTTGTGTTCGGAACGACGACTTCGACTTACCAGGTGGAAGAAGCTGCCAAGTCCGATGGAGGACGACTGAACATTTGGGTTAATTTTATCCGTCAACCAGGTATGCATTTTTTCACAACTAATTTGGTTTCGTTGGATCAATCATATCCCTGCACTGTAATGTTTTTCACACATTCAGGTTTTTCAGATCTTAGGGGTGTCTGGTCTTTTCTTTTCATGGATTGTAGCTAACAATGTCACTGCCGATATTATGGTGGATGAATACCATCTTTATAAGGTATATGCTTCTTCTACCATTTGTCCATTTTGGCCTTTTTTTTTCATGAGAATTCAAATGATAAAGTTTATGGTTTTTCCAATGGAAGAAGATTTTGTAGGAAAAATGTTGTTTCTATCATGAGTTATTTAAATGTGGAAATTTAACTGCAAATATTTGTTTCACAGAGCGATGTAGAGTTGATGGTAAATATGAAAATGGATGCCTACAGTTTCTCGATATCCTGATCTAGGACTTTTCCAAGTAGGAAGATACTTGGGTTTTGATCGCTATCTAAATTTAATATATGAATGAAAGATTTTGACTGTATTAAAATTATAAGTTAAATATTTAAGTTACTTACATTAAATTCCAGCTTTTGCTTCAGCGTACAAATAACTTTCAAAAATATAGAATGGTCGCTTGAAGTATAGTTTATGGATCTGGGACTTACCAGGTGGAAGGAGTTGCCAAGTCCGATGGACGAGGGCCAAACATTTGGGATAATATTATTCGTCAACTAGGTATGCATTTTCTCACAACTAAGTTGGTATCATTGAATCAATCATATCCTTGCACCGTAATGTTTTTCACACATTCAGGGTTTTCAGATTTTAGGTGTGTTTGGGCTTTTCTTTTCAGGGATTGTAGCTAACAATGTCACTGCCGATGTTATGGTGGATGAATACCATCTTTATAAGGTATATGCATCTTCTGCCATTTGTCCATTTTGGCCATTTTTTCATGAGAATTCAAATGATAAAATTTATGGTTTTTTCAATGGAAGAAGATTTTGTAGGAAAAAAATTGTTTCTATCTTGAGTTATTTAAATGTGGAAATTTAACTGCAAATATTTGTTTCACAGAGCGATATAGAGTTGATGGTAAATATGAACATGGATGCTTGTAGTTTCTCGATAACCTGGTCTAGGAGTTTTCCAAGTAGGCAGATACTTAGGTTTTGATCGTTGTCCAAACTTAATATATGAATGAAAGATTTTGACTGTATTAAATTGATAAGTTAAATATCTAATTCACTTACATTAAAGCTTATAACTTTCAAAAATATAGAACGGATCCCTGAAGTATAATTTATGGATCTATGATTTGTAACTGTGTTTCTGAAGTTGTGTGTATTTGATGATGCAGAAGGAGTAGGTCGGATCAATTACAAGGGTGTCCAATATTAAAATAATCTCATTAACTACCTGCTTAAAAGAGGTAATTGTGCTAGCGTCTGATACAAATTCATTCAACTATTGCATTTTTTGAATTTTCAAAATGTAAAACGGGGGATTCCAATAGTCTCCTAATCGTTGTGATAGTAAGAATTGTAGTTCTAGTGGCTTATTCTTATTTTGTATCATCCGTTGCTTTGTTTTATTCATGCTTCTTGCAATCTATGTTCTAATGCAGTTGTCCCGTTAGGTTTAGTTATACCAACTTAAAAAAGTTCTATCATGTTGGTTTTCAATGTGTCTTACTACATCCTTGTCCATGTTCTACAATATTTCTTGTGTCTTTTGTCAATGCTTGTATATCATTTAAAATGGCAGTCTGTGGTTCAAATAATTTGTGGTCTATGATTCTTGAGATTCTGGCCTATTTGTATTGATGGCTTGCCTTTATTGGCATGAACTCAAATTTCTGTAGTTTGTGATCTATGATTCCTGAGATTCTGGCATATTTGTATTCATGGATTTCTGGGAAGGAAACATTTAATCTCTGCAGTTTGTGATTTATGTTGTACAATACTTCCTATGGGTATGGCCAGTTGGATGAGTACTGATTGGTATAGCCTGTTTGTGTTCATGGCTAGAACCTTGGTTTTTGTGGTGTAGACTGGTGCATTCCTATGATTATGGTCTATTTCCATTGAAGTTGTGTATAATAGAAACTATTGCATGTGTTTCTCATTGTTTCAATTTATGCAATTCAAAGTTTTATCTGTAACTAAGGCCCTCTTGTTCTTATGACATTTGCATTGTTAGCCTTTGGCCTTCACTAGCTGTTATCGCTAAAATTTGACTTCATTTTTAGATATCATGCCCTCTGCATTTTTTATCATTATGAATTACAATACTTCTTGTGGGTATGGCGCGTCGAATGACTACTAATTGGTATCCCATGTTCACATTCATTACTAAAATCCCAGATTTTGTCATGTAGAGTGGTGCATTGTTGTTTGTTTCTTGTGGCTTATATCCACTTAAGTCCTGTAACAAAAACATTGCATATGTTTCTTATTGTTGTAATTTCTTCAATTCAATCTGTTTTCTGTGACTATGGCCTTATCATTGTTATGAATTTTATATAAAAGTTCTTTGAGTGTTACAGTGTTACCGTTTGGCCTTCACTAGCCGTTGTTGTAAAATTTCATTTCATTTTTGGGTATCACACCCTATGCAAATCTTTATCACTACGATTTATCGGAAGCGCTTGAAACAACCTATGGAGGGTTGCTAAATTATGGAGTTGTGTCAGTTATCTATATTTAATTACAACAGATACAAAGCATGTAATTCAAAACCCATATGATAATTTCCAGCGTCCGATACTTTCCATGGTAGTAATAATGACATACATATCATTTTTTGTTGCATAGTGAGGGCTATGCAAAATTTGCAGAGTTCTGCTTCAAAACCTTTGGCGATAGGGTGAAATACTGGATGACATTCAATGAGCCACAGGTTGTTACTACTCTTCGTTATGACAATGACATTTTTTCTCCTAGAAGGTGCTTTGCTCCATTTGGGAACTGCACAGTAGGAAATTCTGCGACAGAACCCGACATTGTTACACACAATTTGCTGTTTTCACATGCTAATGTTGTAAATATTTATAGAGAAAAGTATCAAGTTTTCTACAATCTAGAAAGAAATTTCTATTGAAATTTTAACAGAATGAAATGGCCACTAATGCTGAAAGCTTTCTCCAACTGCAACACATGCAAAATTGAAAAATTCGGATACTTTTGGACTTTGTATTTAATGCATCTATAGTTTTTTCTGGGTGTGCTATCATAGGGGATCCATTGTTAAATGCCACAACCATATTTACAGTGCTTGCAACATTCCGTGGTGGCATGCAATTTTTTTGTTAAATATAGGTTAAGTATGACTGCCTGAAGCATATCCTAGCATCTTTATGGCTGTGGCAAGCTATTGTTCATGGTATGTGATATTTCTGAGTTGAACCTAAATGATATATAGTTGTTCTGAAGTTTGAATGGTGTATATTTGGCTGACTAGAGCCAGTTTTCCCAAGGGTTTTTTGTTCGGAACGACGACTTCGACTTACCAGGTGGAAGAAGCTGCCAAGTCTGATGGAGGATGGCCGAACATTTGGGTTAATTTTATCTGTCAACCAGGTATGCAATTTTCACAACTAGTTTGGTTTCGTTGGATCAATCATATCCCTGCACTGTAATGTTTTTCACACATTCAGGTTTTTCAGATTTTAGGGGTGTTTGGTCTTTTCTTTTCGGGGATTGTAGCTAACAATGTCACTGTCGATATTATGGTGGATGAATACCATCTTTAAAAGATATATGCTTCTTCTTCCAGATGTCCACTTTGGCCTTTTTTTTCATGAGAATTCAAATGATAAAGTTTATGGTTTTTTCAATGGAAGAAGATTTTGTAGGAAAAATGTTGTTTCTATCATGAGTTATTTAAAGGTGGAAATTTAACTGCAAATATTTGTTTCACAGAGCGATGTAGAGTTGATGGTAAATATGAAAATGGATGCCTACAATTTCTCGATATCCTGGTCTAGGACTTTTCCAAGTAGGAAGATACTTGGGTTTTGATCGCTGTCCAAATTTAATATATGAATGAAAGATTTTGACTGTATTAAATTTATAAGTTAAATATTTAAGTTACATTAAATTCCAGCTTTGGCTTCAGCGTACAAATAACTTTCAAAAATATAGAATGGTCCCTTGAAGTATAGTTTATGGATCTGGGACTTACCAGGTCGAAGGAGTTGCCAAGTTCGATGGATGAGGGCCGAATATTTGGGATAATATTATCCATCAACTAGGTATGCATTTTTTCACAACTAAGTTGGTATCATTGAATCAATCATATCCCTGCACCGTAATGTTTTTCACACATTCAGGTTTTTCAGATTTTAGGGGTGTTTGGGCTTTTCTTTTTAGGGATTGTAGCTAACAATGTCACTGCCGATGTTATGGTGGATGAATACCATCTTTATAAGGTATATGCATCTTCTACCATTTGTCCATTTTGGCCATTTTTTCATGAGAATTCAAATGATAAAATTTATGGTTTTTCAATGGAAGAAGATTTTGTAGGAAAAATTTTGTTTCTGTCTTGAGTTATTTAAATGTGGAAATTTAACTGCAAATATTTGTTTCACAGAGTGATCTAGAGTTGATGGTAAATATGAACATGGATTCCTGTAGTTTCTCGATAACCTAGTCTAGGAGTTTTCCAAGTAGGCAGATACTCAGGTTTTGATCGTTGTTCAAACTTAATATATGAATAAAAGATTTTGACTATATTAAATTGATAAGTTAAATATCTAATTCACTTACATTAAAGCCTATAACTTTTAAAAATATAGAACGGATCCCTGAAGTATAGTTTATGGATCTATGATTTATAACCATGTTTTTGAAGTTGTGTGTATTTGATGATGCAGAAGGAGCAGGTCGGATCAATTACAAGGGTGTCCAATATTAAAATAATCTCATTAACTACCTGCTTAAAAGAGGTAATTGTGCTAGCTTTTGATACAAATTCGTTCAGCTATTGCATTTTTTGAATTTTCAAAATGTAAAACGAGCGATTCCAGTAGTCTCCTAATCGTCGTGATAGGAAGAATTGCAGTTATAGAGGCTTATTCTTATTTTGTGTCATCCATCGCTTTGTTTTATTCATGCTTCTTGCAATCTATGTTCTAATGCAGTTGTCCCATTAGGTTTAGTTATACCAACTTTAAAAAGTTCTATCATGTTGGTTTTCAATGTGTCTTACTACATCCTTGTCCATGTTCTGCAATATTTCTTGTGTCTTTGCTCAATGCTTGTATATCATTTAAAATGGCAGTGTGTGGTTCAAATAATTTGTGGTCTATGATTCTTGAGATTTTGGCGTTTTGTATTGATGGCTTACCTTTATTGGCATGAACTCAAATTTCTGTAGTTTGCGATATATGATTCCTGGGATTCTGGCATATTTGTATTCATGGATTTCTAGGAAGGAAACATTTAATCTCTGCAGTTTGTGATTTATGTTGTACAATACTTCCTATGGGTATGGCCAGTTGGATGAGTACTGATTGGTATAGCCTGTTTGTGTTCATGGCTAAAACCTTGGTTTTTGTGGTGTAAACTGGTCCATTCTTGTGATTATGCTCTATTTCCATTGAAGTTGTGTATAATAGAAACTATTGCATGTGTTTCTCATTGTTGCAATTTATGTAATTCAAAGTGTTATCTGTAACTAAGTCCCTCTTGTTCTTATGACATTTACATTGTTAGCCTTTGGCCTTCACTAGCTGTTATCACTAAAATTTGACTTCATTTTTAGATATCATGCCCTCTGTAATTTTTATCATTATGAATTACAATACTTCTTGTGCGTATGGCGTGTTGGATGACTACTAATTGGTATCCCCTGTTCGCATTCATTACTAAAATCCCAGATTCTGTCATGTAGAGTGGTGCATTCTTGTGTGTTTCTTGTGTTGGAAATAATACTGAGAGGGGGGGGGGATGAATCAGTATTATTACATTAATAAAACTTTTTCATTTCCATAATCGGATTCATATATGCTACTTCCACAACTTCTTATGATTAAGTTAATTGATCTTCAATGATTGCATTAGAACATTATCAACCATGTTATCAGTTAACAGATGCAGTAACATAGAATAGATCATCACACATAAGGCACACACATGAACACCATGATATAAGGTGGAAACCCAATGTGGGAGAAAACCACCTGCTGCAAGTCATCTCAATCTCCTTCTTAATAAGAAAATCCTTTTACAATATTTGTACTGGTGCAGTCTTATACCAGTACGGGAGCTACAACCCCCTTTGCTCTTGTACTAGCTGATCCATTTACTAGTACGCAGGCTGCTACCTGCTACAATGCTCCAAAGATTCCCCTTTGCTTTTGTACTAGCTTAAGTACTAGTACGTAGGCGCCGGCCTACAATCTTCTCTCCTCCAGGTACCACGTTTCATCAATTTTCATACTGGATACGCTGAAGCACAACACATAATCTGAAAGGCCACGTTTCATCCAATTTTCATATTGGACCCAACAACAACATTGAAGTACATAAACAATCTTCTGAATTACCCAAGCACTAGATCAATACATATACAAGTGAGTCATCAACCAGATCTAGTCCATCAGATTACATAAAGATGAGTCATTAAGAACCTGATCCATTCATCCATCAATGTATAAACATTTAATCAACCACTGTTGTTATCAGAACTTAATACCAGAAATCAGACATCACTTCAAAACCCAGAACACAGCAATGATAAACATGGATAGCTAAGTAGATTTCATGAGAAGTACGCAACTTCACCCATATAACAGCTGCGTATAAGTATGCACTGTTTCCAACTGCTTCCCTGTGTACGTGTGCACTCTGCCTCACAGACTTCCTGCTTACGTGCGCTCTGTGTCCAATGAACTGCCTGCGCCCCTCCGCATCTGCAGCGCTTCTGGGACTGCGTATCTGTACACCTACAGCGCTTCTGTGCCTGCGTATCTCCGCACTTTTCTTTCACTGTATTTGCATACCTGCACATATAGATAATTTCAAGACTTCAAGAATAACCCAGACTGTCAGATCTACAGATCTGAACATGCGTCGAGGAGATATCAACCCATCAGTAGATCCGACTTGTAGTTCTCATGTTTCTCCTTAATTTAGATCTAGCTATCTCTCATAACCCATCACTAGAGTTTTAGATCTAGCTTCTTCAGATATTCAACCCAAGCATACACAAGCCAAATGATCTCCTTTGCTTTATATAGGCAAGCTCTTCCTCAAATCATGGATCAATACCATGGGCCAAAACCATAATAACACAATTCCGTCGGCTAAATACCAAAGATTAAACATAAGAAACCCCACGTGTACTTTTCTCTGCCTTGAAGTGAGTGCACTGGGGGTACGCACCTCCTGAACAGGATCACTGCAGGTATGTATGCACTTTATGTAACACCGGCCTGCGTGTACACACCTTCCGTAAGGTGTACCTGCGTACCCCTTATTTTCTTCAATATTTGATAGCTGATCATCAATCTCTGCTGCTGACTTGAAGTACTGTGATCTATCGCCTGAATGGGTTGCCATCAAGGACAACACTTTAGCCATAATGCCAACAATCTCCCCCTTTGAACTTGATGGCAAAGCT
>APFE030649056.1:9454-19783 GCA_000404065.3 Pinus taeda | reverse complement strand
ATTTGGAATATTGCATACATCCGCTAGCCTTATATGCATCTGCCTCCTCTGCATATCTAGATGAAAATAGCACTAGGAAATTGAAAATATATCTGGATCAAATACATGCTTCATCCAAGAACCATATAGCCCTAAATGCAAGTGCATAATTTCTACCAAACGCAAGGAAGGAAATTTCAAGGGTTTAGACCAAAACTTCCTTAAAGTGGATCTTTGCCCAAAACAACAAATTTCAGGAATGGAAACATAAATCTAAACATTGAAAATTCAAGGCATATACCAAGACCATAACAATGTTTAATGTATCTAGCAAACCTGCCTTATATCAAATACGAAATAAATTAAATAAATGGCTCCAATAACCAAATTTCAAAAGGGATTCACATACCATATTTCCTCTATGAATTCATGACACTAAAATATTATACATAGGTACCTAACCATAGAATTCTCACGTTACTCTTGAAGTAAATAACCCCGAGTTCTGGTTGAGTCTTCATTCAGCAAGAATACAATCTTAAACATGGAAGTGAGCTATACTATTCATAACATATTAGATAATTGAAATCACACACTAGGAAATAATAGCTAAGAAACTTTAAACAATCATACATATTCTTGTGATTAGGTCTCTAGCCTACAAAAATAACAACAAACACATAAATCTATAAGTTCAACATAACCATGAGAACCTATAAACCATGGATTCATTATAAACATACATAAATATCAACACTCCTCCATGCATACATAAATATCAACACTCCTCCATTGATAGTGTTGATCCTTACACTTTCATATCAACACTCCTCCATGCATACATAAATATCAACACTCCTCCATTGGTAGTGTTGATCCTTACACTTTCATATCACATGTGAGGCATTGTGGATGCAATATATGAGAAGATATGTAATCGAATTCTACTTTATATTAACCAATCCCCAATGGTGACAAGAGGTTGATGTGTCTCTTTTAGATATTATTTTAGATATTATCTTTAATGTTTAATATTTTAGATATTATATTTTAGATATTATCTTTTCGACGCTTGGAATAACGCGTTGTACATGGTTTAAATTCATCGAACCTGGTTACAAAAATTTCAATGTTTTGGGTCATTTTACAAACCTAAACATTTGTGCATTAAATTGGAAAAATTGTAATCCAATTTGAACAATTTTATTCCCTAGAACGATGCGAGCGGATACGGCCGACCTTTACTAATAATAGCTGGAGCCTGCATCGGCCATGGCCGCCTGCGAGATTTATAAGTCAAGCTCCTGATCCCTGCGACAAAGTCGGGCTGCGAATCTTCTGTGTGTAATTATAGCAAAAGGACTGAAATCTCAAATTCGGGACGGCAAATTGGATACCTGGCAGAGAGTAATGAAGATGAGGAGGATAGTTGGCATTCTGAAGGACAAGGCAGCGGAGTGCGGGGCCATCATGAGGTCCCTGTCACCGATCCATGTCACAATAGTGAGAGCCACCAGCCACAAGGAGTCCCCGACGCAGGAGCAACACGTGGATGCCATTTACTTAGCGTGTTCCACCTCGCGACTGTTGCTGGCGCGCTGCGTGGCGGAGCTCAAGAAGCGGCTGAGGAACACCCACAATTGGGTTGTGGCGCTCAAGTGCCTCATACTCATTCACAGGCTTCTCCAGGAGGGGGGCTTCATTATACAGGACCAGCTCAGCATCGACACCTTCACCACTAGTCGCAGTTATCTGAATCTGGACGGTTTCAAGGACACGTCCACCCCGATGACGTGGCATCTGTCGTCCTGGGTGAGGTGCTATGCCAGATACCTTGATCAGTGGCTGTGCGCATGTCGTGCCATGGGGGGGTTCTTGAACGGGAGTTCTGGGGATCGAATCACCTGGGCTCTGGCGAATGCGGAGGTGCTGAGGGAATTAGAGGCGATGAGGGAACTGCTGGCGGTTACGTGCGAATGCCTGCAGGGAGCCCCCGGCGACGGGAAGATCCCGGTGGTGTGGGAGGCGATGAGGCTGGTGCTGATGGACACCTGGCAGCTACGGGAGGAGATGCTGCTCCGGCTGCAGGATCTCCGAGAGAGAATCTTTAGCCTGCGACCGGAAGAGGCGGCAGAGTTCTTGACCACGATTGAGACAGTGGGCGAGCAAGAACAGGCATTCAGGACCCTGATGATGGAATCGACCCAACCTGGTTCGCTGGCCGCCTGGGAATTCGCCCATGTGACCGATCGGCTGGAAGATTGCTTGATGAGCGTTAAGGAAAGCCTGAAGGCCCTTTTGGGGTTTAAGTCTCTAATTGTGAGGAAGCCCTCGGAGATATGGAATGAGATAAGCTTACCTGAGAAAAGCTTTGCCGATTCGAATGACTATGATGTCATCCCTCTGTTATTAATATAGCCAATGGTATTGTGCTTGTCGCAGTTTAATTGGTGATTGAGTATGTGGTAGTTAAGAGTTTTAAGGTTTAAATTTCTCCGGTTAAAACTCGGTACAGAGAGGAGGACAAATCTCCCCCGTTAAAACCTGGTACAAAGAGAAAGACAAACCGTAGAACCACAGCTGCCAAATTCCTTTGAATTGCTTAAAAAAGATATAGGCGACTGTATTGATGTTTGGTACATCTATCTGTTTTGTAAACTTTGTATGGATATAATTGTTTTTGGCTCTAAATGATGTATTATTCTGCCATTTTACGAATACCATTTCTTGGATTCCTGTAATACCATAAGTTACGTTAGAGTTTCGATAGATTTGAAACTTTGATCCATTGGATTTGGATGTATTCCAGTAATACAGGAAATCGGAGGGAGGTTTGGATCAATTTGGAGCTTTGGATTCGGATTGATTCCAAATTAGGCAAACAGTATCGTTTCTTAATGCACGACACTGGCTGAGAGTTCGATCCCTAAACTTAATGTCAAATTCTTTTCAAATCAAATTTGTAGGCAAGCTTATAATGTCAGCAGTTACAGCACTGGTAGCCAAATGATATGACAGATATAATGCCAGAGTTTGAATGAGTTTTATGGAGAATGAAATGATATCATAGATATAATGGCGAGGCTTGAATAAAGATTAATTGGGGAGGTTAGTTTAGCAGACCTGGTCTTGGGTTCAAAACCGGTTGAGACATTTTTTTCTTTGTACATTTAAAACAACAGCTGCGTGGCCACCCCTGCATTCTTTATGCCCAGGGTGTTGATGGTTTTGGGTTTGATCAGCTCCAATGGTCGTGAGATCGATTCCCTGGAAAGGAATTGTACATAAAAAACTAAGCGGGGATGCCATAGGGTTCGATAACCTGCAAGTTTGATGTGTCAACCTAATATCCATCTACGAAAAATTGAGATAAATTACTTAAAAAAATCTTGTTCTTTTAATTACCATGGATGTAGCCGATGACTCTGCACTAGTCTTCATTTATTTAAATCTTATTCTTTTAATTACCATTTAACTAGCCGATGACTTTGCGCTAGCCTTCATTTATTTTTTGTGTGTAGGCTGGAAGGTTTTAGTCGATGACCCTGCGTTACTCTTTATTTATTTATGTGATGCTGGAAGGTTTTAGTTCCTGCACGCCACATCTTGAATAAATAAATATACAGAAAATATTTCTCTCGTATCGACGGAAATGGTAAATTAAAATATTTATATTACTTCAAAAACAAGGGTACATCATAGGAATCCAATGGGTTAGAGGGAAGAAGAGTATCTAATATGGAGGCTGAAACTAAACACTGAAACCAAACACATATTTCTTGATTCTTATATAGATAAGGAAAACACTTTACATATTGAAACACTATACGAGGAGCCCATGATAGAGTTGAGAACAAAGGTAATGGGCTAGACACTACCACCACAAAAAGACCATAGAGAGGTGGCTCAAATGTCGCGCCATGAAAACCATCAGTCCACACGTGATTAGCATTGCACATCAACAACAAAAGCGACCCTCCTTTACCTTGAGCTTCGCACCAGTGACTAGGCAATGTTCTTTTATCGCTTTGGAGATAAAAACCAACCTTAGAGATTGAAACTTGAGATCAAAAGCAAAGATTTGTAATCCACGGCTGCGAGCAATCTAAATCATTGTCATTCGTAGATAAGAAGACTACCACAAACCTCATCAAAACCAAAAGGAAGAATTAGTATTCACCCTCCACCTTTTACCCATGTTAATCATTTTGTAAGGAAGAGATGTTGGTCGGAGCCCATGCACTAGAACGTGGGGGTCCAACTACTCTCCCCCTCTGAATCACAGGGTATGTGGCTTTCCACATAAATTTTTATTTTTATTAATTTATTTCTATAACATTTTTTTTCATTAAATTGAATAGCAAAAAAATCATAAATACCTTTAAAATAAATCTCAACTCTTTATCATAATTATGTTTGGAAAAAATGTCAACCCTCTATCTTGAATATTAGTAAAATATTACTTGATATTCGATAAAGGTTGAAACTCTATCATCCACTTATTAATTATTAATAATTAAATTAAAATGATAGAAACCTAGAGCCCAAAATAAACATGGTGATTAATAATTATACCATAGGCCTATCTATTTTAAGAAAGGGGTTCTAAAATTTTAATTTAATTACTAGTTTTTTTAATTTTTGTGTAGCTTGGAAGGTACTCCGGGGTTGGAGGTCAAAGCACCACAAGTAGGCTTGTGGACTTGGAACCCAAGTATGGGGTTTTTCATCCAACCGTGTTTGAGGAAATTTCAGAGGCACATTTCTACATGTGATGGCATGAGACGATAGAGGGAGGAAAGGAGAATCCAACGCTTCAAGAATCGTCGAATTTTGAGTTGTAGAAGTGGAGAAATGAATTTTTTAAGTTGAAAATTAATTATTGATTTTCAAGTGATGTAGGCTTGATGTAAAATAGCCAATAGATGTGTTTCTTCATCTATTCGTTGTATCCCCTCATTTGACTACAATAGGGGTTGAATTGGAGTTGCTTGAGTATCCATTTTTGGTGCAACTTCCTCTCAAGAAAGAGCTTTGAGATTTCCCTAGCCGCAACAAGGAGGAGAGACCCTAGACAGTGTGCAGGAGGTCTGAATTTCTGTGATGTAGGTCAAGTGAGTTGCAAGAGCAGTGAACTATCTTTGGGTTGAAAAGAGAGCCAAGACTGTTGTTACAGAGGTTGAGTAGCCTTGCTGGTGGGCTGAGCTTCTTAGGGTCAAAACAATGTGTGTTGGAGTGTGTTTGGGCACCAAAAAGGGGGACTGTCTCACGATTTTAGGGTTGTGCTAGGATGCAAGCCATAACACATAGTTGAGCTTGCTTGTGGGTTGTTAAGGGTTAACTAGTGCCCTAAGAAAGCAGCATGGGTGAGGAAGAGATCTTTGAGGTTATGTCACAACCCTTAAAGGGACTGCTAGGGGACTGTCAAAAGGGTTTAGGGCTGCAACATGTTCCCTAACCAAGGTTGTCACAAACATAGAAGAAAACACCATTACAATGGTGTTTTTTGAGTCCTTGATTTGTGGACCAAAGCATGGATCAATTGATGGGTTTCTTATAAGAGGCCTTATAAGTTGTTTGGAGGAGCCCACGTGGATTGTTGTGAGGGCTACCAAGTTGCCAAGGTGATAAGAGGCACATCAAATTAGAAGGCAAGAGGACAACAACAAGGAGTGTTGCAAATGTTCCCTTAGATGATGAGTTGATGGTGTCCTAGGTGAAGGGCTTATTGATGTGCCTAGATTTTTGCAGTAGCTCCTCTATTGTAGAACAAAGGTCAGATTGGTGGAGTTTGTGGGCAGCCATGTGTAAGGGTTTCCTAGGTGTGAGGATGCCCTAACTAGGTGCAGATGCTACAACGTGGACTTGGTCTCTCGTGGAATGTTGGAAGGCAGTGTGAGAGAAGACTAAGTGCAGACATGATTGGGCACTTATGGTTTGCTGGAGGACAACGTGATAGTGTCCAAGTTGGATCCCGATGTACAATGCCTTGGTGGACAAAGGTAGTTGCTAGAGAGGCAGTTTTTGAGCTCAAGGGTTGACGAACCAAAGGAGAAGTTGTGGAGCTCAAGACTTGTGTGTGGGGAAGGAATTCTATAGTAGATGATGGGCAGTACTCCTAACTCGTGTTCATTGTGGGATATGTACATCTTGCAGTGATGTGTGGCAGCCCTTCGTGCCCTATGTTGGTTTTCATCGGAGCAGCGTAGGAAGACCATAGTGGGCAGAAGTCCCTAAGTAGCTGAGAAGTAGTAATGGGTAGATTGAGAGTTGTTCACAAGTGGAGTTGTGAACAACTCGACAAAAGTCTCGATGTGTTATGCCCTTGATGGACACATGCACAACAAGTGAGTAGATTGGATAGCCGAGATTTAGTGGCTAGGTGGATTTGGAGCATTGATAGAGGTAGGAGCTACAGATCAAGAGCCGAAGGACCGGGCAGGTATAAGGTACGACCAAAGGGAGCTGAGAGAGTCAACTTCATTAACCAAATGGTCAGAGTATCTTGTTGAATGTAGATTGGTTGTCGATGGACTAACACCAAGCCCCAGTTTTGAATCTTGTATTAGTGGATGTATAAGGCCCATTATCCCTGGTACGGGAGCCCTAGAATGATGTATTATGTGTTGTTTAATATAACGAATTTGGGTTGAAAATGTAAAAAGTTGGCTATATTCTGTGCATGTGTGATTTACTATTGTTTATATTCTATTGTACAAAGTAGTATTGTTGATATTCTTGGCTTGGTAGCGTTAAATATTTTAAGATTCTATCGTAGACCTAAGGTCTTGGAAATTCAACATGGTATCAGAGGGTATCTGAGCTACTTTGAGGGACAATGAATCAGAGTGTGCAAAATGAAGCAAGTCAGAGGGAGTCTGTGGGCATCTGGATCATGGAGTAGAGGTTTCAGTTGAAGACATGGATATGTGGTCTTGACTAACTTGGCAGAGAGATTGGCTAGGAGTTCTGGGGGATTGGTGGTGAGCCTCATGAACAACAGTTTGTTGTAGGGTAGATTGTTGATCATGAAATTTTATTGATTTGTCATGGATGGTTGGGACAACTCGAGGGTTTCTTTGGCGTCGACAAGATCAAGTTGATTGAGATTCCTTCATGTGAATTTGGACTACAGATTGGCAAGCTAGAGTCTTCATCGGATCATGATGTGGCATATCCGATATTGGAGGAATTTGCATGAGATGTGCTTGATCCATGAGGATGAGTGCTTGCAGGACTGAGTTAGTGGAGATCATGTAAGCTCATAGGGAGTCTAACCTCAGAGGGAGTAGACTTATGGAGGTTTGGGATCTTCGAGTTAGGATATGATGAGGCAAATGCACTACCGAGATTGTCGAATTCATTCTATAGGGTATACTGCAATGATGGATGCCAGATGGGTTAGTGTCGTCACCAGATGATGATGGTTACTTCCTAGTCTTGGAAGTACCTCCCTCCCTAAGAGGGAGTGTTTACATTTATGTAGCATGGGAGGTACTCCAAGACCTAGTGTTTGAGGGTTGGAGGTCAAAGTGCCACAAGTAGGCTTGTGGGCTTGGAACCCAAGTGTGGGGTTTTACACCCAATCGTGTTTGGGGCAATTCTAGAGGGGCATTTATAAATGTGATGGCATGAGACAATAGAGGGAAAAAAGGAGAATCCAACGCTTCAAGAATCATCGAATTATGAGTTGTAGAAGTGGAGAAATGAATTTGAAAATTTGAAAATTAATTATTAGTTTTCAAGTCATTTAGGCTTGATGTAAAATTTAGCCCATAGAAGTATCTCCTCATCTATTCGTTGGAGGCCCTCATTTGACTATAAATAGAGGGTGAATTGGAGTTGTTTGAGTATCCATTTTTGGTACAAAGTCCTCTCATGAAAGAGCTCTGAGATTTCTCTAGCCGTAGCGAGGAGGAGAGGCCCTAGATAATGTGGAGTAGGTCTGAATTTCTGTGATGGAGGCCGAGTGAGCTGCAGGAGCAACAAACTGTCTTTGGGTTGAAAAGAGGGTCAATATTGTTGTTCTAGAGGCTAAGTAGCCTTGCTAGTGGGCTGAGCTACTTAGGTTCAAAGAATTGTGTGTTGGAGTGTGTTTGGGCACCAAAAAGGGGGATTGTCTCAAGGTTTTAGGGATGATGTGTTAGGATGCATGCCATAGCACATAGATGGGCTTGTTTGTGGGTTGTTAAGGGTTAACTAGTGCCCTAAGCAAATGACGTGGGTGAGGAGGAGGCATTTGAGGGTATGTTGCAGCCCTTAAAGGGCTTGTTCGGAGACTATCAAGAGGGTTTAGGGCTGCAACACATGCCCTAACCAAGGTTGTCACAAACATAGAAGAAAACAATATTACAATAGTGTTTTGGAGGGGTGTTGGGTCCTTGATTTATGGACCAGAGAGTGGATCAGTTGATGGGTTGCTTGTAAGAGGCCTTAAGAGTTGTTTGGAGGAGCCCATGAGGATTTTTGGGAGGCCTACCAAGCAACTAAGGTGATAGTAGGCACATCCGATTGGAAAGCAAGATGATAGCATCAAGGAGTGTTGAAGATGTTCCCTTGGATGATGTGTTGATGGTGTCCTAGGTGAAAGACATATTGATGTGCCCAGATTTGTGCAATAGCTCCTTTATTGCAGAACAAAGTGTATATTGGTGGAGTCTATGGGCAACCATGTGTAAGGGTTTCCTAGGTGTGTGTTGGGTATACGACCAAAGTCCCACATTGACTAGAAGTGGGGAGGATCATGGGTATATAAGGATGGACAAATATCTCCATTGGTATGAGGCCTTTTGGGGTAAGTCCAAAAGCAAATCCATGAGGGCTTAGGCCCAAAGTGGACAATATCATACCATTGTGGAGATATGTGGTGTCCAGAATCCTAACAATTGGTATCAGAGCCATCCCCCGAAGTTAGCCAAGTGGATGAATCCTCGGAATGTAGAATATCCAAGTGGATGAATCCTCGGAATGTAGAACGAAGGTGGTGGGCCCCGGTAGTATCACGATGGGATCCGTGGATGAGCTCGGTTAGACAGACAGTGTGCTCCGGATTCTTCATGGACGTGTCCTGGTCCCAACACGGTGAAGAGGAGTTGACCTGGGATAGAGCAAGCTCTCGAGGCAGGTGGTGTTCCATGTAATGCGTGTGCTTCCAACGCATTGGAGCAGAGAATCCTGGTTGGTAGAGAGTGGGTGGGTGGATAATCGTTTGGGGGGGGCTCGATGGTCCTTTGTTCGAGGGGAGGATTGTTGGGTATATGACCAAAGTCCCACATTGACTAGAAGTAGGGAGGATCATGGGTATATAAGGATGGACAAATATCTCCATTGGTATGAGGCCTTTTGGGGTAAAGCCAAAAGAAAATCCATGAGGGCTTAGGCCCGGTCCAAAGTGGACAATATCATACCATTGTGGAGATATGTGGTGTCCAGAGTTCTTACAAGTGGTATCAGAGCCAAGTTCGAAGTTAGCCAAGTGGATGAATCCTCAGAATGCCGAACGAAGGTGGTGGGCCCCGGTAATATCACGATGAGATCCGTGGATGAGCTCGGTTAGACAGGGGGTGTGCTTCGGAAGAAAGTACCGTGCTAGCAATTTCCCTTCCCATTCCAGAATGGATTGAAGAGGCTCGTAGGGAATGGTTTTCACATCTCCGGCTCTCCCAACTCATTTCTCAATTGCAGGCGGATCCAAATCCCACCAAGGGCTACTCGTGGCAGAATGAGATTCTTCACTATAGGGACAGAGTCGTAATATCACCAACATCCACCGTCAAAAGTCGCATTTTGGCAGAATTGCACTCATCCCCCATTGCAGGACATTCAGGCTTTCAGAAGATGTATGCTCGCACCAGAAGATCATTCTTTTGGACAGGCATGAAAAAGGACATCCTTACTTTTGTAGCAGAATGCGATGTCTGTCAACGCCACAAAGGGGAGACTGTCAAAGCACCAAGCACATTACAACCATTGCCCATCTCGACATCAATATGGACGGAGGTTTCTATGGATTTCATTACAGGTATTCCAAAGTCAGGAAACAAGTCAGTCATCATGGTGGTTGTGGACAGACTTTCAAAGTATGCTCATTTCTGCACCCTACCCCACCCGTTTACACCGACTTTGGTCGCTCAATCTTTCATGGATCAGATCTTCAAATTGCATGGCATGCCCACTTCTATTATGTCCGATCATGACCTGATATTCACCAGTAATTTTTGGCAGGAACTCTCCAGGCTACAAGGCACCCAACTAAAACTCAGCACTTCCTATCATCCACAAACAGATGGTCAAACTGAAGTTGTCAACAAATGTCTGGAAACCTACCTTAGGTGTTTCACTTTAGAAAAG
>APFE030649039.1:0-35129 GCA_000404065.3 Pinus taeda | reverse complement strand
ATGATGGGAACTTTGAAGGTTAATTATCTATTATATGAAAATAAAAGCTACTATGCCCAAAGGCTCCTACATATGCTAGAAAATACTAACATATTTTCTAACTAAAACATACATATTTTCACTTGTCTTTTGAATATGAGACTAAAGAAATTTGTTTATCTGATTTGAATGGGCTTTATAAAATATAATATTTAGTATTCAATATAAAATGTTACCCAATTGCAATTATTATTAAAACAACCAATTGAGAATGGTCATGATACACAAAGTTAAGAAATTTTCTTGGAGAAAAAATTGTTGAATGAATTACTTTGATATTTATTAGGAAAATATTGGAAGGAAAGTAGCACCTTGTGCATTTTACAGATTATCTTATTTAACATCACACTAGTCATTCTAGATTAATGGTTTGATATGAAACACACAATTAAAACTAAACAAAAAAATATTTTTTCTATTTATATTTACATCTTTTGAATTAGGTTGAAGTAGGTTCCCTTCTATGGCCTCTTTCACACCCTAGGTTTCAGAAATCAAAGAAATTCTAATAGCTTGCGAAAGGTATGCGAAAAATGTAGCCATTTCCATATTGAGATCTCTACTTGTTTTGAAATGGGATGTTGTGTTGTAGCTTCTAATACTCTGGGGATTTGGTTATTTCATAATATGAGGTGTAATATCTTAGAGGGATGTATAGAGTCTCAATGTCTCCCATGATATTTTATATGCACACTATGTGCAATGGAGAAGATTCATGGCTTGGAATTGCTTCGACACTTGGAGTTCGACCCTCAACCTAAAAATCTAGACTTTGTCATTCTAATTTTGCTTGACAATCTATAGTCTGAATTTCTTCTTATTCATATTTTTCTTAAGTATTTGATACAATATTCTCAAGCCACTAGTTATTCATTCTTAAAATATTGTGTTATGCATTGAATTTATTTTTCTTATATTTTTCTTAGCTCTTTGATCCCATCTTCTCAAAGAACTAACTTTCTGCTCATCAAATATTGTGTTCTACATGTCATAATTATTTGTAAAGTTGATCTACATGTATATCTGAAAATTATTGACAATCCTAGATCCATCTTTACTCCGTATCTAACAAACACCAAGAGGGATCAAATATATTTTCACTCTAAAAGATATTTGCATGTCAAGAGATTTGATCCCTCTCTATGCTTGGTAGATCTAGAGATAATATGGATCTAAGTTGATAAAATATACAATTTCAATAACCTAATTTATAATAAAATTCCCCATAAAAATAATAGAAAAACTCAATGATTTGGTTGGAGATTGGGCTAACCCACCGAAGAGGTGAAAAAGACCATTAATTACACTGACATGCATTATATTATGAGGTTCTTTGTAGTGACATTGTAGAGATTTTCCATCCTCGACACAATATTCAACACCTCTCCTCAACACAATCCTCAACATGTGACCCATTAATTCATTAGCTTGGCTAATTGACCAAGGTGGGGGGAATTTCTTTGAACATGTCAACCACGTGATCAGTGCCACATGGAAGTGAATAGATGGTCTACCTGGTCCACCACAACACTTGGTCTAGATCATATACTTAGTTATCTATGGTTTACCAGATCATTAAGCCCAATTATAATTAGATTAGTGGTTAGTGGAGTTTAGAAGGAGTTGAAGGAATTTGAGGAATGGTATTATAGTGATATTTATTTCATCATTAATATGAAATTTGTTATTGTCTTATAATATAAAAATAAACAGAAAAAATATCATGTAGCTTAAGAGTTGTAGTGATAATGTAATCTAGTTAGTAACAATTTTGCAAGGCCAAGAGATAATTTAAATAAGTCAAGATTTATATCAAAGGCAATGGTGGTCATAGTGTTGCACGAGATGAAGTGCAGTAGTTACAAAGAATGGTTCAAACTATTCCACATGATCAAGTGAAGTGGCTACACACAATGATTACTAAGATCAATAATGGAGTGAGGACTTAGCTCCATTATGTTTTATTTGTATCTACTTGACCAGGCGTAACCCACATAAGAATTAAAAAGAAAGTCAAAGTTCATTAAACACCCATAATTACTATAGTATATTTCTTATTCACAATTTAAGAGTTAAAGGCTCATTATGTCTATTCTAATTGTGGACAATGTATGTGTCTATTCAATGTTTTTAAGTTTCCTTAATGTGTTTGTTATTATCGATATTTCTATAATGTCTTGGATAGTGTGAATTCATATCCTTGATATGAGGAATAGTGACTACATTCCCATTATAGAATTATGATATGTATAAAAAATGTTGCAAGTTCTTATTTGTATAATTTTATTGTTAATATGTTATACTCGATTATTGTTTTTTTTTAATTATTGTATTTCCCAATTTTGATAAGAAATGATCTCTTTCCTATTGAATTACAAACACACATTCTCATATTAGGTGAGACATAAGTGAGTGTTCTAAATATCCCTAATTTTGTATACATAGTCCAACCATTTGTTATTTTAAATTAATGATTTTAATAAAAGTCTACATCTTTAAGTTGAGTTGTTGTGTTTTTTTTAACTAAAAAAATAGATTATGTAATTCAAATAATGTGATATGTTATTTTAAATTAACAATTTTAATAAAAATCTACATCTTTAAGTTGATTTGTTGTGGCAAGTTAAGTAAAAAATAGATTATGTAATTCAATGGTTAATAATTTTTTAATGTAAAAATAGAAGATAAGAAATATCTTTAATTTAGTATATAATAATCTAATGTGTTAAATTAATTATATTAATAGAAAGGTATATTTTTTAATAATAAATTTAATATAAAAGTTTAGTATAAATTAGAAAACTAATTCAAATAATAATGATTCATTTTTACCATAATAACTAAACTAAAATAAAATAGCTTAAAATAGTCTTAATAAAAAATGGAAAATACATTTTTAATTATATATATATATAATATATATAAATCATTTTTACCCTATTGATTGTATATAAGAAAATCTATAATATTTTCTCACAAAGTATGCACAATAACACCGTTCAAATTAAATATATAATTAATTTTATTTAACTATATGAATTATATAAAATTTTATATTTTCATAATATATATTTATTTTTAAATAATATTATTAATTAAATGAATATGCTATAATAATATTAATTATATAATATGATATAATATTTTATTAGTTTTGAGGGTTAATTTAATTGTCTTTCAAGATTAAGTTCACCATTTAGGAATTAAGTTTGGTTTTGTCAAAATAAAATAAAATAAAAATAACCTATTCATGTGGAATGTAACCTATTTAAAGGGGAAATAATAAAAATAATGTATTCATGTGGAATATAGCCTATTTAAAAGGGGATTAATAAAAATAATGTATTCATGTCGAATATAACCTATTTAAAAACGGGATTAATAAAAATAATGTATTCTTGTGGAATATAGCTTATTTAAAGGGGGAATTAATAAAAATAATGTATTCATGTGAAATATAAGCTATTTAAAAGGGGAATTGATAAAAATAATGTATTCATGTGAAATATAACCTATTTAAAGGGGATTAAACCAACCTCCATCCATTCTAACTCAGAATTTACCAAACCCCAAGAGGGATCAAATTCTACCTTATTATCTTTTCTAGCAAACAGAGAGAAGGATCAAATCTTTTTTATTTTTAAGATATTTACATCTCAACAGATTCAATCTCTCTAGGCACTTGGTAGAAAAACTAAAAAGGTACATTTTTTTATTTTAACATAAGGTTATTTTTATTTTATTTATTTTGATCAAATCAAAATGTTTATAAAACAAATATTACAACATCTTGCATACTAAGTTAGAATCTCCTCTTAACACAATTATATCATTAATTATAATATATTTAATGAAAAATAAAAAATAAAACAATCTGAATTAAAAACAGTTTAAAATATCAGTAACACTTTGAAATATAATATTAAATTGAAATTTAAAAATAATTAGATTTATTATTAACTTAAATTTACAAATTGAGATGAATTATATTTTAACACACACATTCTTGCCCCATGTGCAAACTTAACTCAAACTTCCCGTGCATTCATATTTGGAAAAAATATTCAAATGACTTTTTATAAGCACATGATTAATTTACCCATCCCATTTTTTAACTTCTATTTATATAATAAAACCAACCTTCAATCTTCATGTTCATCATTAAATTAGGACCTGTAAATTATCTTGCATTTATTGGAAAAGTTATCTACAGGTAAATATAGGTACTCAAAGTTTAGCCGATCTGTTCGATCACTACCGACTTGAATGTGTCTCACATGATGATGATGAAGATTCTACTGCAGTGCATTCTTATAGACTTTTGGTTGCATGGCGTCCTCCTGATTTTGAGCATTTTTCTCATCTATCTGGTCATATCACCTTAAAAATATTATTGTTATTATTTAGCATAAGCTTTAACAAAAATATAGCATGGTTTATCTTGAAAGAAATGTTTCGTGCCATTGATAATAACTGGAGGTTGATTCAAAGCATAAGAACCCGTTTTGCACAGCGCACATGCTTGAATAACCTGCGATGTGACACCACTAATTTTAAAGCTAAAGTCAAGAAGATCATGTAAAGCAAAAGTATAGATGAGGTAGGACGACCAGAGGAAAAATCGGAGCGGTTTTCCCTCACAACTTAATGGGCTGTTGAGCATGCCAATGAATATTTTTGTATTTATAATTTTATTAATCCATGGGGCAATATATATTATCAGTTAAATTTTATATTTACTTAAATCAAATTTGATGTATATATTATGGGTTAAATTTTATATTTGCTTAAATCAAATTTGATTTAAATACCATATATATTATTTGTTAGATTTTATACTGGCATAAATCGAACAGGTAACATATACCTAAATAATAGTTAATAGCAATTGATAAAACACTTGAACGTTGTCTCGTTTAAATATGGAATATTAATTTCATTACATAGAACCTGGTGTATTTTACAATTTTGGGCAGAATTGTTAAGCACTACATAAAGCCAACGATATTTAAGGTTCTCAGTATTTAAGGTGGAATCATCTCACTGCGTTGGTTGGAATTGGCAAACTGCGCTGCGTTGTTATTTTCTGTTATTTTTTTAAAATAAAAAAACGCTTTTTATTAATTAAAAAAAATAGATAGTACATATGACATGCTTCTTGATTATAGCTTGATTTTTTAAGCATTCATTACTTCCAAGAAAAGCAGTGAGGTCTCTTTCCTGCTAGCCTTCACTTCTAGTTGTATAATCTTAATCTCTTTAGTTCACTATCGGGTATTTAGCTAAAAAAAATTTATGGTTTAAAAATAAAACTATAATTTTTTTCCTTATAGTATTTAAAATCTTTCTTGCCCTTCTTACCTTGGCATGGGCATTGGCGTCTAATTTTTTAAGAAACTAATACTTCCCACATTTACCTTAACCCCATGATAGTGCTGTAAAAAAATTTAGCGGGATCTTTCCCAATACTTCTTTTGGACAGTAAATCTGCAGCCAAGTTCTATATATGTGATAGATGTTGATGAGATTATATGTGCTCACTATAGTTTTTTCAGACCCTTAGCCCAGTTAATAATACCTTTATGCATCCCCATAGACTTGTAAGTTCTCCCATCCCAACCATTTCTCTGCTATTAGCACTCCCCATAGTGTCACAATCACTGTCTTATTGTTCTTGCCATGTCCTCCTTCCCACTAAAATGATAGCTTTTTCCGGGCTCTATGACTATGTAAACCCCACATCCACATTTCATCCCACTGCAATCACCATCGAAAAATCCCAGTGGGAGTGTATGCCATATGCTTTTCCAGGTGATTAACATGTATTTGCTTGCAATTTTGATTACTTCCTCCCTAACAGTGAGATTCTCGTTCTCAAATATGAGTGCATTTCTTCTCTTCCAAATGATCCCTATGAGGTATAAAGAGAGAAAACGAAATAAAATTGGTCAGGAGTCTTGTTCTCAAATATGAGTGCGTACAAAATTTGCCGGGAGTTTTACACCACTTCCTTATGCAACTTCTTAATGTGGTGAATTATGAGTTCATTACTCGTTCTCAAACAACCTTCGAATATGGGTACCGCAAAAATAAATATACATTATCCTCACTACTTACCTTATAGAAGAGGCATAACCCTGGCCTATAAATCCTTGGTTTAATAAGTTATTCCATATCAGTACTTTGTCCTTTATAATTAGCCAACTAAAACACTTTATTTGGTTGAAAATATCCCATTTTTCCAAAATTTTTGAATCCAGAAATCTCCCTGCTGTCCCAACTGAAACACTTTATATTCTGTTATGCTGTGCAAGTTTAATGCAAATGCGAAATTTCTATATACAACAACCCAAGCGGACAATAGTAAGGCTCAACAACGTCCATCGCTATCATCATATGCGTAAGGACCATGCTCGAATTCTCCTCCATTCATAAAGCCGTCCTACACTTTTAAAAATAGACAATATAGCTGACACTTTTAAAAATATGATTTTTTATTATTATTTATATGTAATTTGATAGATAATTTTATTATTTATTGAGCTTGGCTGTTTATTTTACGGTCTAGTGTGAAGAAGATGACGTAAATTTTAGTTACTAAATTTACCGGAATTACAACAAAAATTACAAAATTTGACTAACTAAATAAAATAATTGGATCCGGTGAAGAATGTTTATATAATTAATAATTTCGGCGCATGTATAATGGAAACACCTAGCATAGTGGACCAGGTGAAGAATGTTTATATAATTAATAATTTGGGCGCATGTATAATGGAATCACCTAGCTAAACACAAATAGATTGTTCATGTTCGCTCAACACAGATTGTTGTATTGCATGCACGCAGAGGAAAATAGAAGACAGAAAACTTACAGGTTACTTTTATAGTCAGAAAATTTATTATTAGGAGACTTGAAGATTACTTTCATAAAAAATAAAAAATAAAATCATTTTTAAGACTTATAGGTTACGAGGACGAGGACGAAATGCATTCTATGATCAGCATCCCAATCTCAAATATACTCGCACTAAACATTATTCTCCTGCTCGATTTTTCCCACACGCAGAGAAAGAAATGGAAGTACTTGTAAAATAGAAAATTTCCCTTTAAAAAAACAAGAGATTGATGTTTTATAAATTAGATTTGAATATCAATTTTCTAAATGTGTCTGTTCTATTTTGTTAAAAAGCATTTTATATTAAAAAAATCTTGAAATCAAAGAAAGAACATAGGTTAAATTTGAAAAGAATATCTGTTTAGGGGAAGAGGTAAGGGTAAATTATATTTGAGTGAATTTGATTTAGAATATTTTTTATTATTAATAATTAAAAAATACTTAAAATTCAAACTAAATTAGGAAGAAATAACCATAAACATAATAGTTAAGCAAAAAAAGTTAAAAACATAATATCTAAAAAATGTTAAAAATATATATTATTTATTTTTTTGAATTTAAATTTTTCATTTTAATCGTATTAAAGTAGAATTGGAACTCGGTAATTATGATGTAAGTATATCTATTATTTTGAAATAAAATTAAAATATTCTCTAAAAATAACAATACACACTATATATATTTAGGCTGATAGCCATTCTCTTTATCAAAATCGGCAACTTAATCATTTTCTTAATTAATTTTTTTGATCGGATGGCCTAAATTGAAAGATGTCAATATATTCTTGTAACTGTCATTAAATCAATGAATGAAATTCACAACAATAACTTTCTTGCATGTGTAGAACATATGTTTAAACCATACTTAAATTAATTTTTGACAAAACGTGATTAAAAATTCACTGTACCTCTTGTTGATAACCATGTATATTCATTAGTGAAAAATGTATTTGAAATAATTATAAAATATTAACACAAAAAACTTGGATCAAAAAGTAACAACACCGATGCCTCTTCATATTTTGAAACGTATACTCCAACCACATGTCATGTCAATTCTAAGTTACAATTAAGAAATTATATTGTAACGTTTCCAACTCCTGCACGTAAACTTTTGTAAAGTTTCCAACTCGCGTCGAGGTAAACTTTAAACTATTTCCAGTGCACATCCTTTGTAAGTTTCCAACTCACGTCCAAATAAAATTTAAACTATTGCTTCACATTGTCAAGAGAAACTGTTGCCCGTTAATAAAGCTTACAAGGTTAAAGTTCTAACTGAATATAGCAGGCACCGTGTGCTATAAATCTCTATTCTCTTTAGTAGAGTGTACCGTTGACATTATTAATTCCTACCTTTCTCGCTAGGAAATCATGGATTTTCGATATGGTTGTTTCATATATGTTGTGCTTTTGGCTGTTTTGTGGTACACTGTGGTGCTGAGAACAACACCTCGGCCGGCACCCTCCTCCCCGCCGTTTTTTGAATGCTTTCCCAAGTTGCAAGGACGGATCGTCGGCATTTACTCAACTTGCGCATCTCGACCCCATGAACGAATCGCAACTATAGGTAAAGAACTAGGGTTTAGTATAGGTAAATAACTAAGGTTTAGTTTTAGCCAATATTTTCATTATTGTTTTGACATAATGGGTTACCATCTTTGATTTTTTTTTTGGTTTCTTCCCCAGCCCAGAATGTGATCCCATTCATGTGAATTTTAGTTTGATTGACGCTGATGACGGGAGCTACCATAGAAAAGGGTTTTTGTAGCAGATGATGATTTATTTTAGATGAAGACTCTCATAAATAGGTATATAACATTTTAAATATTCATGGATTTTACAAGTTTATGTAGTATTTTAATTTAGTGTCCTAAATTTCTCTACATAAATTGTTAATCTGAGTATCATAAATTGATGAAGTGTAGTGCACTATATGTGCT
Source organism: Pinus taeda (assembly GCA_000404065.3). Taxonomy (NCBI): domain Eukaryota; kingdom Viridiplantae; phylum Streptophyta; class Pinopsida; order Pinales; family Pinaceae; genus Pinus; species Pinus taeda. Next base: position 26,253 of record APFE030649039.1, on the reverse strand, counting down.
AGATGACCCTTCTTACTTCACTGTTTTTGAGTTTTATGTTGTTTTGTGGGTCTGATTCTTTAATTCCTAATGTTCTGCAATGTACTTGACAAAATAAATCTACCTCTGCTAATGAAATGAGAACTAAGAGTGCTTTAGGATAGATTTGGAAGTAAAGCTTTTAATCAAGAAAAGAAAAACAAAATTTATATTCTTGCTATTTATTATTGATTCCCAATCATGAACTAAAAGGACTTAAGAATGAAATTGCAACCACTACTTAATCAATTACAAAACCAGAGATTAAATGAGATATTAAAACTGAAAATGAGATTGTAGCTATCTATGATGAATCAAAAACAAAATACTAAAAATGATCTTACAACTATTGTCTAGTTTAGTGAAGAATCAAAACTTGATGAAAAACTGAAAATGAAATTGCAATAATGGAGGAATTGCTAGAAAAGTTATGGTGCCATTTTTTCTTTAATGCATATCCACATATCTCCAAATTCATTACTATACCAATTTAAACATATAAAATATATTATATTCTCTTATAAACCTTTTTTATGCATGAACATAAATTATTAATCTTCTTTCTCTCAATTTTATTTCTTATTTCCTACGAATAAACTTTATTCATTATCTTTTAGCTACACCCATAATGTATCAACTTAAACTTTATTATTTCATCATTCAAAAAAGAGAAAATAAGAAATAGAAACAAAAATGAAATCAATAAAGAATATCACAATTACCTTAAAAAATGCAAAAAATCTAATCACTATCTCGGCCATTCCATTTTTCATGATCGACTTTAGGGTAAATACAAAATAGAAACAAAAAATAATATATAATAAATGAAATTATTAAAGACTGTTACGTTCATGTGGCTAGATTTTCAAACCTCGTAGCGAAAAGTAAAGATTCGAAATCGAGGCTTTTCTAAAGTTTTATCATTCTACTAATTAAATAAATTGAAAAGAAAATGAAAAGTCTTCCAAAAAGATTCCATTACTATGGAATTAAAACTTGTAACTTTTTTGTATGTCTAGAATATATGTTTAAATCATACTTTAATTATTTTTTTACAAAGTATGATTAAAAATTTATTGTGCTTTTTTCTGATAACCATGTATAATTATGTATGTTCATTAGTTAGAAATGTATTTAAAAAATTATAAAATATTAACCTAAAAGACGTGGATCAAAGAGGAACAACACTTATGCCTCTTCATATTCTGAAACATATACTCTGACCACATGTTAATTGTAGTTTATAATTAAGCAATTATATTGTAACGTTTCCAACTCTTGCAGGTAAACCCTTGTAACGTTTCCATCTCGGGTCCAAGTAAACCTTAAACTATTTCCAGTTCACATCCTTTGTAACGTTTCCAACTCATGTCTAGATAAAATTTAAAGTGCCTATTCACATTCTCAAGAGAAAATGTTGCCCATTCACAAAGCTTACAAGGTTAAATTTCTAACCGAATACAACAGGCATCCTGTGGCTATAAATCTCTATTATCCATACTAGAGTGTACCATTGTCATTATTCATTCCTACCTTCCTCGCTATAAAACCACAGATTTTCGATATGGTTGTTTCATATATGTCATGCTCTTGGCATTGATATGTTCTGTGGTGAACTGTGGTGCTGAGAACAATACCTCAGCCGTCACCCTCCTCCCCGCTTCCTCCCCATTGTTCTTTGAATGCTTTCCCAAGTTGCAAGGAAGGATCGTCGACATTTACTCAACATGCATAGCTCGATGCCATGAACAAATTGCTTCAAAACTACATGTAAATAACTAGGGTTTAGTTTTAGCCACTTTTTTCATTATTGTTTTGACCTAATGGGTTACCATTTCTTATTGTTTTTTTGGTTTCTTTTCCAACAGAGGATGTGATTCCGTTCATGTGAATTCTGGTTTACTGAACCTGCGTAGCTTGATGCCATGAACAAATCGCTTCAAAACTACATGTAAATAACTAGGGTTTAGTTTTAGCCACTTCGTTTCTTCTCCAACAGAGGATGTGATTCCGTTCATGTGAATTCTGGTTTACTCAACCTGCGTGGCTCAATGCCATGAACAAATCGTGTCAAAACTACATGTAAATAACTAGGGTTTAGTTTTGGCCACTTTTTTCATTATTGTTTTGACCTAATGGGTTACCATTTCTGATTGTTTTTTGGTTTCTTCTCCAACAGAGGATGTGATTCTATTCATGTGATTTCTGGTTTGATCGACACTGATGACAGGAACTGTTGTAGAGAAGTGTTGTTGTAGCAGATGATGATTTATTTTAGATACAAACTCTGATAAATGGGTATATAACATTTTAAACATTCCTGGGTTTTACAAGTTTATGACATAGTCTAACTGGCTGGAGGAATTGCTAGGAAAGTTATGGTGCCACTTTTTCTTTAATGCATGTCCATATCTCTCCAAATTCATTATTATACCAATTTAAACATATAAAATAGATTGTATTCTCATATAAACATTTTTTTATGCATGAACTGAAATTATTAATCTTCTTTCTCTCAATTTTGTTTCTTATTTCCTACCAGTAAACTTTATTCATTATCTTTTAGTTACGCCCATAATGTATAAACTTAAACTTTACTATTTGATCATTCGAAAAAGACAAAATAAGAAATAGAAACAAAAATGAAATCAATAAATAATATATAACAATTACGGTAAGAAACATAAACGATGCAAAAAATCTAATCACTATCTCCGCCATTCCATTTTTCATGATCCTCCTTAGGTCATGGTAAATACAATATAGAAACAAAAATTAACATAACACATAATAAATCAAATTAATAAAGACTTTTTGACGTTCATGTGGCTAGATTTTCAAACCTCATAGTGAAAAGCAAAGATTTAAAATTGAGACCTTTCTCAAGTTTTATCATTCTAATAATTAAATTAATTGAAAAGAAAACGAAAAGCCTTCTAAAAATATTCCAATTACAATGGAATCAGGAGTCGTAACTTTCTTGCATGTCTAGAACACATGTTTAAACCATACTTAAATTATTTTTTTAAAAAGCATGATTAAAAATTTACTATGCCTCTTGTTGATAACCATGTATGTTCATTAGTGAGAAATGTATTTTAAAAAATTATAAAATATTAAATTAAAAGACGTGTATCAAGGAGGAACAAAACTTATGCGTCTTCATATTCTGAAACATATATTCCGACCACATGTCAATTGTAGTTTATAATTAAGTAATTATATTGTAATGTTTCCAACTCATGCATGTTATAGACATATTTGGGAACTGCAAACCCAATTATATATGTCCATAAACCAAGGGCTTCTAATTCCCTAAAAGTGTTGTTTCACACCCTAAAGGAACAAGGTTAGCTGATTACATCATCACCCAGAAGTTCTCCATGGAAAATTGCTCATAATTGGTCAAAACTGGACCATGCAGACTGCTCAATGCTAAGGGTGCGATGCATCTCACTTGCCACATGCACAAAGTGCCATGCATATTAAAAATCCCTTCTGTAGGGTGCGATGGGTGAGAGTAGACAAATGGCAAAGACAATTTGCAAGGTGGATGATCATGGAATCTTCCAGAAATTTCTCCTGTGACACTTGCCTCTCTGATTTCGCCCAGGGATGAGTAAGAAATCATGAATCTCCAAGTGGAACCAATAACTATCAGAGAGAGGACACTAATAAAAATCCTAGAAGCTGACTCACTCCCCTGTAAACATCTATATATGGATTCCTCATCCCAGAGATCCAGAGGCTGGAATCTTGTATTTTGTAAGGAAGTGTTGTTGGTTTCTTTGTGGAACATCATAGTGTTGGGTGATCTAAGCTTTTCATGAGGTGAAGAAGGGTTGTCATGCTGGGGGGATGACGTTGGGTCAGATCAATGGGTTGTAATCCTCTCTTCTACTCTTTCTATCAATAAAGCTATTTGAGTTTTCCTTCACATTCTTGTATGTTTGGGTTGATATATGCATTTGTGGTCAATATATATCTAGTCCTATATTGTTTATGATTGTAGATCTCTATGCTTTGATGGTATTATGCTATTTGACTTTACAAGTGCTCTTTGAAGCGGGACAAGCAAGGGAGGAGCAGGAAAGATTTATCAGAAGGGAGAGGAAACAAGCAAGGAGCCAAGCAAAAGAGTGAGGTTGGTACTCTCTGCTTCTCTCTCATTTACTTCTCATAAAGGAAAACGCAAGTAACTTTAGCTTGTTTGTTTATAAGATAGCTACCTGTCTTAGTGGGACTAGCAGCGTTGAATGGACACTAGATTTCCCGATAACACTCCACGTAAACCTTTGTAACATTTTCAACTTGCGTCCAGGTAAACCTTAAACTATTTCCAGTTCACATCCTTTTCCAATTCGCATCCAAATAAAATTTAAACTGTTCCCAATTCACATTCTCAAAAGAAACTATTGCCCATTCATCAAGCTTACAAGGTCAAAGTTCTAACTGAATACAAAAGACATCTCGTGGCTATAAATATCTATTCTCCTTAATAAAGTGTACCATTTCCATTATTCATTGCTACCTTCCTCGCTAGGAAACCATGGAAGTTCGATATGGATGTTTCATATATGCCATGCTCTTGGCCTTGATATGTTCTGTGGTGAACTATGGTGTTGAGAACAATACCTCAGCTGACACCCTCCTCTCTGCCATTCTCCATATGCTTTCCCAAGTTGTAGGGACAGATCGTCGGCATCTCCTCAACCTGTGGAGCTCAATGCCATGAACAAATCACTGTGGAACTATAGGTAAATAACTAGGGTTTAGTTTTAGCCACTTTTTTCATTATTGTTTTGACCTAATGGGTTATACCATTTCTGATTGTTTTTTTGGTTTCTTCTCCAACTCATGATGTGATTTCGTTCATGTGAATTATAGTTTGATTTATGCTGATGACGGAGCTGTCATAGCAAAAGGTTGTCACAACAGATGATGATTTATTTTAGATACAAACTCTAATAAATGGATATATAACACTTTAAACATTCCTGGGTTTTACAAGTTTATGTTTTAGTCTAACTAGCCGGAGGAATTGCTCAGAAAGTTTTGGTGCCATTTTTCCTTTAATACATGTCAACATCTCTCCAAATTCATTATTGTACCAATTTAAACATATAAAATATTTTGTATTCTCTTATAAACATTTTTTTTATGCATGAACAAAAATTATTAATCTTCTTTCTCTCAATTTTCTTTCTTATTTCCTACCAGTAAACTTTATTCATTATCTTTTAGCTACACCCATAATATACAAACTTAAACTTTACTGTTTTATCATTCGAAAAAGAGAAAATATGAAATGAAAACAAAAATAAAATCAATAAATAATATAACAGTCACAATAAGAAACATAAGAAATGCAAAAAAATCAAATCACTATCTTGGCCATTCCATTTTTCATGATCCTCTTTACATGAGGGTAAATACAAAATTGATATAACATATAATAAATGAAATTAATAAATACTTTTTGACGTTCATGCGGCTAGACTAATAAATATTTTTTGATGTTCATCTGGCTAGATTTTCAAACCTCATAGCGAAAAGCAGAGATTCGAAATCGAGACTTTTCTAAAGTTTTATCATTCTACTAATTAAAATAATTGAAAAGAAAACAAAAAGCCTTCCAAAAAGATTCCATTGCGATGGAATCAAATCTCGTGTTATATTAATCAAATCACTTGGAAAGGGAATAAAAATATTTTCCACTGATTCTCATTACTATGTGATGGTTTTATCAAATCAATTAAAAATGAAATAAATAAGCTTTTCTGGTGATTCCAAATACAATTCAACCCTTTTTCCAGTCCAATGGATCATAGAAAAAATTTCAAAAGGTTCGAGTTATAATTTTTGTATGGATTATACAATTTCAATCCTATTTTGATAAATGTAAAATCTAACTTCAAGTTATAACATTCGTACTCAATCACAGTTTAGATAATACAATCTTTACTCCATTAGATTAATTTGAAATTCTTCTCAATTTTCCGCAACTACGACTCTCAGAAAAATAACTGTGTCTACAAGGTATGATGGGCTCCTCAACAGTAATAATATATACGTAAATTATAACATTTTTAGCTAAGTCATAAAATCTAACGCTTGTACAGTTCATGGTATTGTTTTCAGTGCAGGTTCAGCTTGTTTATTTTTTATCAAAATCAAAAGCATTTGAATAATCAGAACAACTGAAGCACACTTACGGCCAGAATAATCCCCGCCGTTTAATTACTCCAATTTAATTACCGGCAATCGCCGTTGGCAATTTCACATGGAATGAAGCTATAACATAGTGCTCCAATAAATGGGATAGTATGACTATCGGAAATCGCTAATCGCTATCCATGATTCCAAACACTTTGATGCTAGAGTCCTTCTATTCCGATCTTCCGATCCGGTGGTGTGATATTGGCAAGGGCTAACCAGCTTGCCATAGGGCATTAAATGCCCTGGTACATGCATGCTATATAACAAAATAACACACAGTCTTTATGTACCACGGCAGGCTTGTTAGCCCTTGCCCTGTGATATCCATGATTCCAACACTTTAATGCTAGACTCCTTCCATTCCGATTTTCCGATCCGGTGGTGTGATAATAATGGCAAACTCGATAAGTTTTCTACTCTTCTCTATAATAGTTTGGGTCCGGGTGGTTGGAGTTCAAACTTCGGTGGTTCACTTATGGTTCTTGCGATGCAATAATAGTTCTTGTGATGCAATAATGATGCGATAAAAGCCTTGCAAAAATATTCCATTACGATAGAATTAGGACTTTTATTTTACTAATCAAATGACTTCGAAAGGGAATAAAAATATTTTCCACCAATTCTCATTACTCTGTAATGGTTTTATCAAATCAATTAAGAATAAAATAAATAAGCTTTTCTCATGATTCCAAATACAATTCAACTCTTTTACCAAACCAATGGATCATAGAAAAAATTTCAAAAGATTCGAGTTATAATTTTTGTACATTATAATTTGGATTATATAGTCTTTACAATCTTATCTGGATAAATGTGAAATCCAAATATTTTCAAGTTATAACATTCATACTCAATCATAGTTTAGATAATACAATATTTACTCCATTAGATTAATTTGAAATTGTTCTCAATTTTCCGCAACTACGACTCTTGGTAAAATAACTGTCTAGAAGATATGATGGGCTCGTCGAAAGCAATAATAGATATATAAATTATAAGATCTTTACCTAACTCGTAAAATCTAACGCTTGAATAGTTCATCTCATTATTTCAAGTGCAGGTTCAAGTTGTTTATTTTTGATCCAAATCAAAAGCATCAGAGTAATTAGAACAACTGAAGCACAGTCGCTGCTCTGGTCGTTAAACCTAGAAATCGGAAATGATGGTTTAGTGTGACATCCCGAAACATTGTAAATATCTTACTGTAATTATTTTTTTTACTATATGTATTTACAAAAAAAACCAAAGACTAATGGTTGATTAATAATAAATATATTATATATATACTATTATATATATATTATTTTCTAGTTATTGACTATGGAATATTTTTGTTAAGGTTCTTTTCTTTTTTCTAAAAAGGGAACCTGGCAATTTCCGAGAAGGGAAATTGGTCAATAGGCAGTTGTTGGGTAACAACCCTAACTGCCTCCCCCTAACTGAAAAACACCCAAAGAAAAGAAGGTGAGGAGGGGGAAAAACCGTGCTGAAAGGTCAGACGGTAAAAAGAGGATGCTAAGTCTGGTAGAGACCAGATAGCATATGCACCCGGTGTGCAACGCGCTTGTAGAGGTTAGGGACCTTGAAAGATAGCTCGGGAGGAGATACAGTTGAGAAGGACTTATCTCATGGTTGGGTGGACAGAAGACAGATAACGATGTGGAAGTGCTATCCGGAAAGGGTATACTATCTTCTGGCAAAGGTCAGGTAAGTAAGCTGTTTTTTTTTTATTAAACATGAAGTTCTATATATGCCTATAAACTAAAGTTGTGTAATAATAGGAATTACAGAATTCTATTCATGATTTTTGAGAAACTGTAAGTCGCTGAGCAAAGAAAATAATACTGGGAATGTACAGAAAGTTAAGAGTTAGAAATTCTTGATATTTTCCGGAAAGTTGTGGTAGGGAATAGGACAGAAAGGTCAATAGCATTCGAGTAGGGGTTCATGAATCCAGTGGGATGGTATTCCTGTGAGTAGTAAAATGTAAGGTAAACAGAGATTGTTATTATTATACAGTCAACCCGAGAGGTTCAATACAATGATGATAAAACAAGTTAAGCATTATTATGAAAATTCAAATTTGTAAGTACATTATTGAAAGAGTTAGATAATAGTAGCAAGGCACCAGGATAAGGCCGAATTTACTACATATGAGTTACTGCAGGAAATTTCAAACAAACCCTGGTTCGCGGAGATTGAGCACTGCCCAACTCCTCAAATTCTCAGAGCGATAGGTTAGTGGCCCTACCGGCTCATCTCTGACAGAATAATACGCTATGGGCGTATGAGCGACCACAGTAAATCACGTTGTGTAGTGAAAACAATTATTTGGGAGCATTAATAGATTAAAATTCTATTTATTGGATAATAGAGATCTTTTTCATGTTATAAGGAATTCATTCAAAAATATATATATAACCGAAGTTGAGCCGCACCGTAGATTCATGATAATAATCTCGGAAGAGAAGAAAAGAAAGAAATGTATGAACTTGTCTTTAAGAAAAACGGTTGTGAGTCAAGTAATTAACAAGTCTTTAATTCCCTTCAAATTAGATATAATCTTTCTGTAAGACAAAGCTTCTATAACCGTGAAGCACACAAAATATAATAGCCAGAAATTGTCATGAGGAAAATGGCGGTGGACATTTAACAAGATACAAGAATCCACCATTCATACGAATTAACTAGAACAAGAATGAAAACAAGAAACTAACTCAGACATGACCTGTAAAATCTTTACGCACATGTTCATTCCATTTTCACCCTCTGTATTATAACAGTCGTGGAGAGAAGTAATTGCTGTATGCACAGAGACTTAACATATTTTTTTATAGTAATTAATATTGAGCCATAGCTGAAATAGTTAAACAATAACTTATCCAAGCGTAGCTCAGTCTCTACAAAATTTAATACTAGACAACGAAATAAAATGGCAAATAACAGATCAAATACTAGCATAAAATGGAATCTCTCAGATATGGCGAAATACTGAATCCTTAAAAGCAACCAAAACCTGGTAGTATGTCAAAACAAATTCATTACAAGTTTAAGACAATAGGGGAAGTTACTTTCAGCGGTCTCAAACAGGACCGCCGAGAGCCCCAGTTCCTTGTTCCAGGTGAAATAAATAAACAAAAGAGACAATACTCTTATCATTCAGGCTTACGCCTGTAGTCTGAAATAGTTAACAAGAACAAGACCCAAATAACCAATAAAATTATGGAACCCTTCCATCGATGCGGAGTTCATTCTTGCAGAGCGCTTACCCGGGTAAGAGTGAGCAGCTCGACTGCATGTAGAAGTTGCCTGAGAAAAGATACCCAGAAAACCACTGCATCCCCTTCGTTCCTGCAACAAGTTTACCGAGATTAGCATGGAAAATGAAGGGCAACCATCAAAAATATTGAGTCCAGTCGCGAAGAGGAAAAGAAAATGTACAATAACCTTGTAAGAAATGGAGTTATACAAATGCCAGAAGCCTGTGCCACATCGTGCCACCAAGGTCCCAGCTCAGCCACCAGAATGTAGTGTTGGAATAGAGAAGACGCCACAGAGCAAAGCAAACACTAAAGGCCAAGATAGAATGAGCCTTTTCCCTCGAAAAGGCGGTGGTATACCCTCTGCATCAGAAATGAACGGTCGGATTGGCATCACTCTTCTCTATCGTCGATGGACTGGAGGAATCCCAAGGCCGCGGGTTCCAAGGACTCATCTGCCATGCCACATCAAAGCGGACGGGCAGTGATTAATGCGTTATGGAAAGAACTCAATGCAACTCGGATAACCATACAATCTCTACAGTGTAGAAGGACGGTGCGATATGAATAAAAAAAAAGAAACTCAATGAATCCGGATAGCCATGCAATCTTTAAGGTGCAGAAAGCATTTAACACTGGAGTAAATATGTGACAGTTCATTAAGGAATGTGCATCGAAAATGGAGTGGACTGTGCACTCCCGCCAAGGTTGACACATCAGCTGTAAAGCTAGATGGGTTACCGACCAGTGGTGGCGATTAAAATAGTATTTAATATTTCGTATTTTTGTTTATCACCAATGTTACTATGTAAAAAAAAAATTCATGGGTAGGAATCGTTACAAGTGGTATCAGAGCAAAGTTTCCATACTGTGTGACTTCTGGGATAAAATTGAGCAGATAGGAAAATGTCATAACATCACAGCAAAGAAGGTTTGTTTTTTTTTAAAAACTGTCACAGTCGCCACTCATGTATATTTGCAATGAAACAATTAATATTACTGACTACTCTGTTGGTTCCATTTTATGTTAAAACTCAGGACAGTAGGGGAGAGGCAATAGACATTAAGTATGCGAAGAGCTGGCAGCGCCCCGCATTGATCTACAGTGGGTCAAGGACCTGCACTAAACCCTGGGGATAACCCAGAACTGTGGGTACAGCTTGGGGAGGAGACACGTAGCACGAACCTGGCAATATTAGAGACGGTACAGGAACTAAAGAATGAATTGGCTCGATTACGAGAAGATAATGCCCCTCTAACGTTGGAACAAGAAAGGATTTTAAAAAATTTATCTGACAAATAGAACCCACCCCTAGGTAACCCCAGTATAGAGTAGCAGAGGATGTCAGAAGAACAACACCATCACCAACACCAACACACAGAGTCTGAGAGATCAGAAGAGAGGGAGGAATGGTCTGATAATGCGTCTGAACAACAGACCTCGAAACGGCAACGGATAGAGTTGCAAGGGGAATTTCGAAAGATTAAACCTCCACATTTTGACGGGGAACAGGAGGAAGCGGCTGAAGCATGGTTAATAAACATGAACAAATATTTTCAGTTGTATGAATATGATCATAACCTGAAGGCACGATTGGCTATCTTCCAGTTACAGGGGAAGGCGACCCTATGGTGAGAGGAAGTTAAAATCGTAAAGGGGGTGAGCGAACAGACCATAACTTGGGAAAAAATTCAGAAATACTTTAAAGAAAGATATTTAACTGAACATTTCTACGATGAAAAGGAAAAGGAATTTCACGACTTATGATTGGGACAGCAGACTATGGACAAATTTATCACCCGTTTTACTTCCCTGCTTCGTTATGTGCCTTACATTAGAGAAGAAAAAGCTAAGGTGAAAAGATTTGTTAGTAGTTTACCCCTGTACATACGAGAAAGGATTGAGTTTGACAATCCTAGGACCATGGATGAAGCCATCCGCAAGGCCAGAATCTGCTACCAGCAGAATAAACAGAAAGGAGAAGCCCTGAATAAAAGATGGAATGAGAAAAGAGGTAATAAGGTAGTTGGGGGCAGTAAAGGAAATCGCAGCGGAGGAAGTAAGGGAATTAGCAAGGGATAGAACAACGAAACTATGCAGAGTAGTTCATTTAAATCTAAACCAACTAGTGAGTCCATAATGAATGAACAGCGTACCAGATTGGAGGGTGAAGGGGCTGCTCGGCCCCCAGTACAATGTTGGAGTTGTGGAGGACCTCACTACGTCAAAAATTGTCCGCAACAAAAGGGAAATGAGCAGGTATCCCAAATACATGAAGAATCAATAGTTGGTGACATGGGACGTAGCATGCCAAGGATACATGCAGCACTAGACGATCGTCAGGCAGAATATCAGCCGACCATGGTGGAATTCAAAGGTAAAATTTCAAACCTTTCTGTAGCTGTTTTAATTGATCCAGGAGCCACGTTAAGTTACGTTAGTCCAAAGGTAGTAGAATATTGTAAATTACAGCGTTTTAAACTCAAGAATTCATGGCTAGTACAGCTAGCTACGTGGGCCAAGAGACGAGTACTGGCAAAAATTAATAAATGCCCTTTAACAATAGCAGGACAGTAAATAGTACCAGATTTAAATGTGCTTCCTTTGGGTTCATATGATGTGTTGATCGGTATGGACTGGTTAGAAAAGCACTGGTCTTTAATAAACTACAAAACAAAGACCACTAATTATAAGAACGAATTTGGTGAAAGACAGCAGATACAGGGGATCAAGCAACCTGTGCAGATTCGGCCAATAACAGCATCCCAGTTGGCAAAATGCCTAAGGAAGGGTTGTCAAATTTATGATATCCAAGTGGGCTATGCTGATTCAAAGAATAAAACAGCCACCTTGGACAACATTCCTATGATACAAGAGTTCGCGGATGTATTTCCAGAAGAGATTCCTGGACTACCACCTAAGAGGGATATAGACTTTACCATTGAATTAATACCAGGGGAAGCACCGGTATCACGAGCACCCTATAGAATGAGCGTACCTGAGTTAACAGAATTAAAAATGCAGCTACAAGAACTATTAGACAAGCATTATATTCACCCCAGTGTATCTCCATGGGGAGCCCCAGTGTTATTTGTTAAGAAAAAAGACGGAACCCTACGAATGTGTATAGATTATCGTCAGTTGAATAAGCTGACGGTCAAGAATAAATATCCTCTACCTCGAATGGATGAACTTCTCGATCAAGTAAAGGGTGCAACGGTGTTTTCCAAGATTGATTTGCGCTCAGGTTACCACCATATCAGGATTAAGGAGGAAGACATCGCTAAAACAACTTTCAGAACAAGGTATGGGCACTACGAGTTTGTGGTGCTACCTTTTGGGTTAACCAATGCCCCTGCCACTTTCATGTGTTTAATGAACAACACGTTTCATCAATTTTTGGACAAATTTGTGTTGATATTCTTCAATGACATACTGATATACTCCCGCTCTATGGAAGAGCACAAAGAACACCTCAGACTGGTACTACAAACCCTCCGAAAACACCAGCTATATGGTAACTTCAGTAAGTGCAATTTCTTCAAGGAAGAAATACAATATTTGGGACATATAATCACCGAAAAGGGGATTGCAGTAGATCCTGAAAAGATAAGGACCATAATGGAATGGCCCATACCGAAAGATGTACCGGATATTAGATCCTTTATGGGTTTAGCCGGTTATTATAGACGATTTGTGGAAGGTTTTTCAAGAGTAGCATACCCTATCACCTCCTTACAGAAAAAGGGAAGGGCATTCAAATGGACCCCGGAATGTCAAAAAAGCTTTGAGCAGCTTAAGCATCTGCTCACCACAGCACCCATCCTGAGTATAGCTGATCCTAATAAGGACTATGTGGTGTGCACTGATGCAAGCAAGGAAGGGGTGGGAGGTGTGTTAATGTAGGAAGGAAAAGTGATTGCTTATGAATCAAGGAAGTTAAAGGAGCACAAGCAAAAGTACTCTGCTTATGACTTAGAGTTAACAGCCATCATACACGCACTGAAGATGTGGCGACATTATCTCATGGGGAGGAAATTTTTATTACTAACAGATCATCACAGTTTGACTAGTTATTTCAGCCAGCCCGCACTAAATGCGAGACATGCACACTGGGCAGATTTCCTAAGTGGGTTTGACTTTGATATTAAACACTTGAAAGGGAAAGAAAACCGGGTGGCCGACGCTCTAAGTCGGAAGGTACAATGTTTGTATGAAATCTCCTCCAGTGAATGGAAAAATCCTTTCAAGGAAATGATAAAAAAAGCAGCAGAACAAGACGTTGAATATCAGCAAATAAAACAGCAAGTACAACAGCCTACCAACAAGAGAAATCAGCAAGAATATGAAGTAGATAATGAAGGAATGCTGTGTTATAAAAAGAGACTGTACGTACCTAATCAAAACAGTCTTAAAAATCTAATTTTAGATGAATTTCACATCAGCCCTTATGTTGGACACCCAGGGTATCAAAAGATGATCACTGCGCTACGAAAAGAATACCAATGGCCTGGAATGAAAAGGAATGTAGCTGAGTATTTAGCGCGGTGTTTGGAATGTCAGCAAATTAAAGTAGAGCATCAACACCCAGCATGGTTACTACAACCCTTACCCATTCCAGAATGGAAATGGGAAACCATTTCTATGGAATTCATAACAGGCCTGCCTAGGACAAAGAAGAATAATGATTCTATTATGGTGGTGGTTGATAAATTGAGTAAAGCAGCACATTTTATACCTGTGCAATCCACATACAGGGCTGTGCAAATTGCCCACATTTTCATGCAGATGTGTTCAAACTGCATGGACTTCCGAGGACAATAATTTCTGATCGTGATGTGAAATTCACGTCAGCCTTTTGGAGAACATTATTCGCAGAATTGGGAACACAGCTGAATTTCAGTACAGCCTACCACCCCCAGACCGACGGTCAAACAGAGCGAGTGAACCAGGTGGTAGAAGACATGCTAAGAGCTTATGTAATGCAAAAACCAACGCAGTGGGAGGAGTATTTACACTTGGTTGAATCTTCATATAATAACGGGTATCATACTTCATTACGAATGAGTCCCTTTGAGGTCCTGTATGGGCGGAAATGCCGAACACCCTCCAGTTGGGGTGGACCTGAAGACAAATTAAGGTTGGGACCAGAGATGCTCAAGGAAATGGAAGATATGGTAAAAAGGGTACGCGTAAATCTAAAAGCTGCGCAAGATAGACAAAAAAAAATTGTTGATCGAAAGGGAAGGTTCAAGGAATACCAGGTTGGCGACCACGTTTATGTAAGAATTCAAGTCAGGAAAAGTACATTGCAGTGGAGCGGATGTGCTAAGTTGGCACCCCGATATTATGGACCGTTCCAGATTTTGGCAAGGATAGGGCCAGTGGCTTACTATCTCGCCCTGCCAAGTCACATTCGGGTCCATAATGTTTTCCATGTCTCGGTATTAAAAAAATATGAGTATGATCCTAAACATGTGATCCAATGGCAAGACATTCAGGTAAGAATTAATCTAGATTGACCAGATTAAAAGTTATGATAAAAGAAAAACTAATTGAAATATTACTGGTTCCAGGTAGAACCGGAAGGAGAAGTCTTGGTTGAGCCACTGAGCATCCTAGACTGAAGAGAAGTGTAGCTGTCGAAGCGAGTTATTACCCAAATTAAAGTGTAGTGGCAGCACTTTGGGCCTGATGAGGCCACTTGGGAGGATGAAGAGCTTATTAAAAGGGCTTATCCAGGACTATTCATAACAAAAGGACATCGGGACGATGTCCAATCTCAGGAGGGGGAGATGTGACATCCCGAAACATTCTAAATATCCTGTTGTAGTTATTTTTTTTACTATATGTATTTACAAAAAAACCAAAGGCTGATGGTTGATTAAATTAAAAATATATATATATAATTTTCTAGTTATTGACTACGGAATATTTTTGTTAATGTTCTTTTCTTTTTTCTAAAAAGAGAACCTGGCAATTTCCGAGAAGGGAAATTGGCCAATAGGTAGTTGTTGGATAACAACCCTAGTTGCCTCCCCCTAACTGAAAAACACCCAAAGAAAAGAAGGTGAGGAGGGCGAAAACCCGTGCTGAAAGGTCAAATGGTAAAAAGAGGATGCTAAGCCTAGTAGAGACGAGATAGCATATGCACCTGGTGTGCAATGCACTTGCAGAGGTTAGGGACCTTGCAAGATAGCTCGGGGGGAGATACAGTCGAGAAGGACCTATCTCATGGTTGGGTGGATAGAAGACAGATAACGACGTGGAAGTGCTATCCGAAAAGGGTATACTGTCTTCCGGCAAAGGTCAGGTAAGTAAGCTGTTTTTTTTTATTAAACCTGAAGTTTTGTATATGCCTATAAACTAAAGTATGTGTAATAATAGGAATTACAAAATTCTATTCATGATTTCTGAGAAACTGTAAGTCGCTGAGCAAAGAAAAAAATACTGGGTATGTACAGCAAGTTAAGAGTTAGAAATTCTTGATATTTTCTGGAAAGTTGTGGTAGGGAATAGGACAGAAAGGTCAATAGCATTCGAGTAGGGGTTCATGAATCCAGTGGGATGGTATTCCTGTCAGTAGTAAAATTTAAGGTAAACAGAGATTGTTATTATTATACAGTCAACCCGAGAGGTTCAATACAATGATGATAAAACAAGTTAAGCATTATTATGAAAATTCAAATCTATAAGTACATTATTGAAAGAGTTAGATAATAATAGCAAGGTGCCAGGATAAGGCCGAATTTACTACATATGAGTTACTGCAGGCAATTTCAAACAAACCCTGGTTCGCAGAGATTGAGCGCTGCCCAACTCCTCAAATTCTCAGAGCGATAGGTTAGTGGCCTTACTGGCTCATCTCTGACAGAATAATACCCTATGGGCGTATGAGCAACCACAGTAAATCATGCTGTGTAGTGAAAACAATTATTTGGGTGCATTAATAGATTAAAATTCTATTTATTGGAAAATAGAGATCTTTTTCCTGTTATAAGGAATTCATTCAAAAATATATATATAACCGGAGTTGAGCCGCACCGTAGATTCATGATAATAATCTCGGAAGGGAAGAAAAGAAAGAAATGTATGAACTTGTCTTTAAGAAAAACGGTTGCGAGTCAAGTAATTAACAAGTCTTTAATTCCCTTCAAATTAGATATAATCTTTCTGTAAGACAAAGCTTCTATAACCGTGAAGCACACAAAATATAATAGCCAGAAATTCGCATGAGGAAAATGGCAGTGGACATTTAACAAGATACAAGAATCCGCCATTCATACGAATTAACTAGAACAGGAACGAAAACAAGAAACTAACTCAGACATGACCTGTAAAATCTTTACGCACATGTTCATTCCAATTTCACCCTCTATATTATAACAGTCGAGGAGAGAAGTAACTGCTGTATGCACAGAGGCTTAACATATTTTTTGATAGTAATTAATATTGAGCCATAGCTGAAATAGTTAAACAATAACTTGTCCAAGCATAGCTTATTCTCTACAAAATTTAATACTAGACATCGAAATAATATGGAAAATAACAGATCAAGTACCAGCATAAAATGGAATCTCTCAGATATGGCGAAATACTGAATCCTTAAAAGCAACCAAAACCTGGTAGTATGTCAAAACAAATTCATTACAAGTTTAAGACAATAGGGGAAGTTACTTTCAGCAGTCTCAAACAGGACCGCCGAGAGCCCAGTTCCTTGTTCTAGGTGAAATAAATAAACAAAAGAGACAATACTCTTATCATTCAGGCTTACGCCTGTAGTCTGAAATAGTTAACAAGAACAAGACCCAAATATCCAATAAAATTATGGAACCCTTCCATCGATGCGGAGTTCATTCTTGCAAAGCGCTTACCTGGGTAAGAGTGAGTAGATTGACTGCATGTAGAAGTTTCCTCAGAAAAGATACCTAGAAAACCACTGCATCCCCTCCGTTCCTGCAACAAGTTTACCGAGATTAGCTCGGAAAATGAAGGGCAACCATAAAAAATATTGAGTCCAGCTGCGAAGAGGAAAAGAAAACGTACAATAACCTGGTAAGAAATGGAGTTATACAAATGCCGGAAGCCTGTGCCGCATCGTGCCACCAAGGTCCCAGCACGGCCACCAGAATGTAGTGTTGGAATAGAGAAGACACCACAGAGCAAAGCAAACACTAAAGGCCAAGACATAATGAGCCTTTTCCCTCGAAAAGGTGGTGGTATACCTTCCACATCACAAATGAACGGTCGGATTGGCATCACTCTTCTCTACCGTCGATGGACTGGAGGAATCCCAACGCCGCGGGTTCCAAGGACTCACCTGCCACGCCACATCAAAGCGGACGGGCAGTGATTAATGCGTTATGGAGAGAACTCAATGTAACTCGGATAACCATACAATCTCTACAGTGCAGAAGGATGGTGCGATATGAATAAAAAAAAGAAACTCAATGAATCGGGATAGCCATGTAATCGTTACGGTGCAGAAAGCATTTAACACTGGAGTAAATATGTGACAGTTCATTAAGGAATGTGCATCAAAAATGGAGTGGATTGTGTACTCGCGCCAAGGTTGACACATCAGCTGTAAAGCTAGATGGGTTTCCGACCAGTGGTAGCGATTAAAATAGTATTTAATATTTCGTATTTTTTTTATCACCAATGTTACTATGTAAAAAAAAAAAATCATGGATAGGAATCGTTACATTTAGTTTCTATGGATGAGGCAAACGTCTTTATATTTTTTGAGATACATCCATCTACTTTTATTGATTGATGTACAGCCGCATAGGCATAAGTTATTTTAATTGGAATGGTACTAGGAATTTTACGTAAAATAGCATTACAATAAAAATGAAAAATATTACTATAATTTTATAATTTCAAAATACACTCCAGTAAAAATAAAAGTGTAATTTAATTTAATTTATAGTAAATAAAAGAATAAGTGATTTTATTTAGATAATAATTTAATAAAAATAAAATAACATTTATACATTTTTAAATATAAAATATTAATTTATTTCCAAAGTTTATTTTCATTAAATATAGACATATAAAATGTCAATGGGAAAACAGCAATTAATTAAATGAAAGTATTTAAATTTTTGAAAATAATAAAGATTGAAATATAATTCTAAAATTTGTCTTTGTTGAATATTAAGTTTTTAAAATGTAAACTAGATTAAATTTAATTTGAAAAATTATAGACATCAATACTGGTGAACCAGTGAACTTTGAAATATATTTGTTAAATAATAATATTTGAAATGCAATTCTAAATAAATTAAAATATGACATAGATTAAAAGAATAAATTGAAATAGATGATGAATATAATTAGAAGAATAAATTATGCATTCAATTATAGATGTCCAATAAACCTTGAAATGTAATTAAAATAAATCATATTTATTAAAAACACACACACATATATATAAATTTAATAGGGAAAAAAATATTAATATATAAATACAAAACTTTTTATCTCTATATTTATGAAATTATAAATGTTGAAAATATATCTTTATAATAAAATTATCATATTAGGCCATCAAATATAAAATTAATTAAACATCTTCTACATCTATTAAATTATACATGTCCACATTTTGAGATAGTAATTTTGAAGCTTACTTTTAAAAATTTATAGTTTCACTTAACATAAATTTCAGAATGTAAAGTAGGAAAGAATTATAGACATCAATATTGGTGAATCGGTGAACTTTGAAATATATTTGTTAAATAACAATATTTGAAATGAAATTCTAAATAAATTAAAATATGACATAGATTTAAAAATAAATTGAAATAGATGAGGAACATAATTAGAAGAATAAATTATACATTCAATTATAGATGTCCAATAAACCTTGAAATGTAATTAAGAAAATCATATTTATTAAATATACACACACATATAAATTTAATAGGGAAAAAATTATTAATATATAAATACAAAATATTTTATCTCTATATTTATGAAATTACAAATCTTGAAAATATATCTTTATAATAAAATTATCATATCATGCCATAGAATATAAAATTAATTAAAGATCTTCTACATCTATTAAATTATGCATGTCCACATTTGTGAAAGGAGTTGTCTATAATGCGACTTTTTGGAGATTCCGGTGACGGAATCCGGCGGAAGAAATGAGGTTAAATCTTGATTTTTAGCAGTTAAAATGGTCTTTTAACTGCATATTTGGATTCAGCGCCCTGGAAAACCCCTGGGAGCCATTGATTGTGCAGAAACTAGCTATCAAACTTGGGATTCCAATGAATTGCTGCCGGATTTTGACCGGGAAAATCCGCCGGAAAGGCTTTCAAAAAGTCGCGTTATAGACTACTGCTTTGTGAAATAGTAATTTTGAAGCTTACTTTTAAAAATTTATAGTTCTATTAAACATAAATTTTAAAATGTTAAGTGGAAAAGAACAATACAACATTATAAATATACATGGTTTTGAAAGAGTAGAAAAACATTAAAATAATTTATGTAAATTGGAAAATAACAACACATCATAAATATATGGATTCCAAGTTGTAATTATAACACATAAAATTTTGAAAGATTATACTAATTTTGTCTTTATTAAAGATAAAAACATTAAAATATGAAGTGTATATTAAAATTAATCACAAAAAAATGGATATGTATCAAATTATCCATGTTCATTGTGAAACAACAAATTTTGAAATGTAATTGTAAAACTTAGTTTTATTAAACATATAAATTTTAAAATGTCAAGTGGAAAATAACAACAAAACATCAATTAATAAATGATAAGTATCTATTTTTGAAAAATATTAAATATTGAAATATAATTCTAAAATTTATCTTTGTTGAACATTAAATTCTTAAAATGTAAAGTAGATTAAATTTAATTTGAAAAATTTATAGATATCAATACTAGTCAATGACTAAGCATTTAAATATATTTGTTGAATAATAATTTTTGAAATACAATTCTAAAACATAAAATCAAAAATATGAAATAGATTAAAAGAATAAATTGAAATAGATGATGAATATAATTAGAAGAATAAATTATGCATTCAATTATAGGTCTCCAATATTAATATTCATAACATTTAATTAACAATATTAAAATTATTAATGACATTAACATTATTATTATAAATAATATCATCAACATTTAATATTAAAAATAATATTAATTTTTTTTAATTTACAATCTTATCTATTATTATTATTTTAATTTAATAATATCATTATATTATATTAATTAATTAATTCATATAATATACCATCAACATTAATAACATTGAAAATTAATGAAATTTTAATATTAAGTTTTAATATTATTTATAAATGTTAGAAATTAGGCTTTTGTGATCCATATTGTAAATGAGAGTGTTAAGGATTAATCACATTATTAGGATTTGGTCGACATTTTGAACCAACTAATGTGGATAAGCCACATTTAATATGGATGAACCACATTATTTGATTTGAAAAGTCGACCAAATCCTAATAATGTGATTAATCCAAAAGGTACTCTCATTTTTTATAAAATATAATTTAAATATATATATATATATATATATGGAATCAGCAACGACAGTGGTATCATACTTGTGTTACACAGGGTCGAGTCCCATTGGCTACCTCTATAACCTCTAGGAGGGCCCGCCCAGCCTGCATGAACGTCCCCTGAGTACGCTTGGGGCTTGAACTCGTGACCTGCATAGCTGCATGAATGACTTAGCAAATCGTTCGCTTGTAATTAGACCAAACTCCTACGGGCTAATTATTAATATTAATATTAATTGATATGAATATGAATACAAATATTAATATTACTTTTAATACTATTATAATTACTTTTAATATTACTAATATTTATAAATATTAATTTTAACGTTAATTATTAATATTAATAGCATTAAATAATACTATCATGGTCAACCATGGTCCAATGTTGCATTGTGACAAAGATTGTCTCTATATGAAAATAAACCATGGTCTTATGTTGCATTGTGAAAAATATTGTCTCAATATAAAAATCAATCATGGCCAAGAATGGTCCAACATTGCATTGTGACAAAGATTATGGGAATATGAAAATCAATCATGGTCAACGATGGACAACCATGTTTATTTTAGGGTTTATTTTATTCAAATGTCACATTGTCACATAGATTGTATATAAAAATCAATCATGGTCAATTACGCTCAACCATGGTCAATCATGGTCAACCATGGTCAATATGAAAATCAACCATCATCAATCATGGTCAGCTGTGGTCCAACATCACATTGTGAAAGAACCGTCTCAACATGAAAATCAACGATGGTCAACCATTTTCGACCATGGTCAACCATGTTTCAACATCACATTTTGACGAAGATTGTCTCAATGTGAAAATCAACCATGGTCAATCATTGTCAACTATGGTCAACCATGGTCAATAATCATGTTCACATTGTGACGAGGTCTCTTTTTCCAACGTCACTTTGTGATAAAGATTGTCTCAATATGATAATCAAACATGGCCAATCATCATCAAGCATGACCGTTCATGGTCAAACATGGTCCAACATCACACTATAAGAATTATTGTATCAATATGAAAATCAGTCGTGTCAACCATCTTCAATCATGGTCTACCATGGTCAAATACCGCATTGTGACAAATATTGTCTCAAATGAAAATCAATCATGGTCAATTGTGGTCAACCATGGTCAATATGAAAATCAGCCATGGTCCAACGTCTGAGTGTCACAAATATGTCTCAATGTGAAAATCAACCATTCTTAATCATGGTCATATTGTGATGAAGATGGTCTCTTCGTCCAATGTCACATTATGAAAACCATGGTCATCCATGGTCAAACATGGTACAACATCACAATGGAACAAAGATTGTCTCAATATGAAAATTAGCCATGGTCATCCATGGTCCAACATCACATTGTGACAAATATTCTCTCACTATGAAAATAAATCATGTTCAATCATGGTACAACACCGCATTGACAAAGATTGTCTTAATATGTAAATCAATCATGGTCAATCATGTTTATTTTAATGTTTATAATATTTTTCTTAGGGTTTATATACATTGGGTTTATAACATCAGTTTCTTGGATTTAGTATTGTTCCCTTGGGATCTTAGTATTAATCCCTTCATTTTCTTATTCCTTTGGGTTTCACATATTAATCCCTTAGGTTTATTATTCCATTAGGTTTATAATAACGATCATGGTAAACCATTGTCAATCATAGCCAACCATGCTTGAATGTCACAATGTGACAAGGATTGTCTCACCATGAAAATAAATAATAATCCCTTGGGTTTATTATTTCTTTGGGTTTATTATATCAATCCCTTGGGTTTATTATTCCCTTGGCTTTATATTATTAGTCCCTTTTGTTTAATAGTATTCCCTTTGGTTCATAATCCCTTGGGGTTTTAGTATTAATCCCTTGGGTTTATAATATAAATCACTTGGGTTTCTTATTCCTAAGTCAAACATGGTTTATTATGATGTTGACCATGGTATAATATGGAATTATGATAAGGATTGTCTCAATATGAAGATCAATGATGGTCGATCATGTTTACTTCAATGTTTATAATATTTGTCTTAGGGTTTATATGTATTGGGTTTATAATATTAGTTCCTTGGGTTTAATATTATTCCCTTGAGTTCATAATCCCTTGGAGTTTTAGTATTAATCCCTTGGGTTTACTATTCCCTTAGGTTTATAATATCAATCATGGTCAACCATTGTCAATCATAGCCAACCATGGTCAACAATGTTTGAATGTTGCATTATGACAAGGATTGTCTCACAATCAAAATAAACCATGTTTATTTTTGTGTTTGTAGTATTTATATCTAGGTTTGTCAATATTGGTTTCATAAAATTAGTCCCTTTGGCTTAATATTATTCCATTGGGTTCATAATCCATTGGCCTTAATATTATTCACTTGGTTTTATGTTTAACAATGTTGGGTTTATAATATTAGTTCCATGGGTTTAATATTATTCCCTTGGGGGTTTCATATTAATCTAATGTAAAGCACTATCAATCACAGCCAAACATGGTCAACCATGGTTGAATGTTGCATTGTGACAAGAATTGTCTCACCATCAAAATAAACCATGTTTATTTTAGTGTTTGTAGTATTTATATTTGGCTTTACGAATGTTGGGTTTATAATATTAGTCCCGTGCTTGAATGTCACATTTTGACAAAGATTGTCTCACCATGAAAATAAAACATGTTTATTTTAGTGATTGTAATATTTATATTTGGGTTTACGAATATTCGGTTTATAATATTAGTCCTTTGGTCTTAATATTATACCATTGGGTTCATAATCCCTTAGGGCTTTAGTATTAATCCCTTGGGCTTAATATTATTCCCTTGGGTTCAGAGTTCCTAGGGGTTTTAGTATTAATCCCTCGGGGTTTTAATATTAATCCCTTGGGATTTTAGTATTAATGTAAATAAGTTGGGTTTACTATTCCCTTAGGTTTATAATATGAAAATCATTGACAATTGATCATGTTTATTTTAATGTTTAGAATATTTGTCTTGGGGTTTATATATGTTGGGTTTATAATATTAGTCCCTTGAATTTAATATTATTCCCTTGGGTTCATAATCACATGGGGTCTTAGTATTAATACCTTCGTTTTATTATTCCTTTGGGTTTGCCATATTAATTCCTTGGGTTTATTATCCCCTTAGGTTTATAATATCCATCATCGTAAACCATTGTCAATCATAGCCAACCATGGTCAACCATGCTTGAATGTCACATTGTGACAAGGATTATCTCACCATGAAAATAAATAATAATCCCTTGCATTTATTATTCCTTTGGGTTTATTATATCTATCCCTTCGGGTTTTTATTCCCTTGGTTTTATATTATGAGTCTCTTTTGTTTAATACTATTCCCTTTGGTTTATAATCCCTTGGTGTTTAGTATTAATCCCTTGGGTTTATAATATCAATCGTTTGGGTTGATTATTCCCGAGTCAAACACGGTTCATTATGATGTCGACCATGGTCCTACATGGAATTGTGATAAGGATTGTCTCAATATGAAAATCAATGAGGATACATGATGTTTATTTCAATGTTTAAAATATTTGTCTTAGGGTTTGTAGTATTTATATATAGGTTTACCAATGCTCGGTTTATAATATTAGTCCTATGCTTGAATGTCACATTTTGACAAAGATTGTCTCGCCATGAAAATAAAACATGTTTATTTTAGTGTTTGTAATATTTATATTTGGGTTTACGAATATTGGGCTTATAATATTAGTCCCTTGGGCTTAATATTGTTCCCTTGGGTTGATATTCCCTTGGGGTTTTAGCATTACTCCCTTAGGTTTATTAATAATTTGGGTTTATAATATCAAAATTTGGGTTTTTTTATTCCCTTAGATTTATAATATAAATCGTAGCCAAACATGGTGAACCATGTTTGAATGTCACATTGTGACAAGGATTGTCTCACCATCAAAATAAACTATGTTTATTTTAGTGTTTGTAGTGTTGATATTTGCCTTTACGCGATCTGAAGTTTATAATATTAGTCACATGGGTTTAATATTATTCCCTTGGCTTCATAATACCTTGGGTTTTAGTATTTATCCCTTAGGTTTATTATTCATTTGGGCTCACAA
Source organism: Pinus taeda (assembly GCA_000404065.3). Classification (NCBI taxonomy): domain Eukaryota; kingdom Viridiplantae; phylum Streptophyta; class Pinopsida; order Pinales; family Pinaceae; genus Pinus; species Pinus taeda. Next base: position 1,070 of record APFE030649039.1, on the reverse strand, counting down.
TATCAATCCCTTGGGTTTATTATTCCCTTTGGTTGATAATATAAATCATGGTAAACCATTGTCAATCATAGCCGAACATCGTCAACCATGGTTGAATGTCGCATCGTGACAAGAATCCTCTCACTGTTAAAATAAGCCATGTTTATTTCAGTATTTGTAGTATTTATATTTGGATTTACCAATGTTGGTTTTATTATATTAGTCCCTTGGTTGAATGTCACATTTTGACAAAGGTTGACTCACCATGAAAATAAACCATATTTATTTTAGTGTTTATAGTGTTTATATTTGGGTTTAACAATGTTGGGTTTATAATATTAGTCCCATGGGTTTAATATTATTCCCTTGGGGTTTCTGTATTAATACCTTAGTTTTATTATTCCTTGGGGTTTATAATATAAATTCCTTGGGTTTATTAATCCCTTAGGTTTATAATATCAATGATGGTCAACCATTGTCAATCAGAGGAAACCATGGCCAACCATGGCTTAATGTCACATTGTGACAAGGATTCTCTAACCATGAAAATAAACCATGTTTATTTTTGTATTTCTAATATTTATATTAGGGTTTACCAATGTTGGGTTTATAATATCAATCATGGTGATGTTTAGTTTCTCTTGTGTTTGTAATATTAATTCCTTGTGCTTCTTCATCCCTTAGGTTTTTAATATTTATCCATTGGGTTCACTAATTCCTTAGGTTTATAATATTAAAGAGTTGGGTTTATTAGTTCCTTGGTTTTATAGTATTAGTCCTTTTTGTTTAATATTATTCCCATTGGTTCATAATCCCTTGAGATTTTAGTATTAAACCCTTAGGTAATAATAAACAAAATATTATAAACCCAATGTATACAAACCCTAAGATAAATATTAAAAATACTAAAGCCTAATAATAATAATAATAATAATAGTTTATATTATTATAGTTTATGTTATTATAATAGTATTAATATAATAATCATAAATATATAAGAATATAGTTGCTATTATTTGTATAGTTATTAATTATCATAAATAATAAATAATTGGTCTTTATTGTTATTATTATAAAAATATATTATAATA
>APFE030649027.1:213858-233974 GCA_000404065.3 Pinus taeda | reverse complement strand
AGGTCTTAGTCTTAATTTTTGGGCAGAAGTAATTAACTGTGCAAATGACATAGTAAATCACACTCCTATTAAGGTTATAAATAATATCACTCCAGAAGAAGCATGGAGCTCAATTAAACCAGATGTAAGTCACTTTCATGTTTTTGGAAGTGAAGCATGGGCCCATATTCCAAATGAGAAACATAAAGCTTTAGAACCTAAGAGTGAAAATTTATTTTTGTTGGATATTCTGAAGATGTCAAAGGATATAGACTTATTCCACTTAAGTCCAAAACTATTATGATTAGAAGAGATGTAAAGTTTGCTGAAAATATATTGGCCTACGAGCTTAGTTCGGTGGATGTGCCACCTCTCTCTATCCCTTCTATTTTTGAAAATATTTCTTCTTCAGATGATGACAACAAGGATGCCAATCCTCCCCCACCTTCTTAAGATCCTCCTTCAGCTCCTTAGATTCCAAAATGGGTTTGTGCTTCTCAAAATGCAACAGATGCTCTTGCTGGTGATCATATAGATCAACGGCATACACATTCTTAGTTCGATAGAGCCTCTTCTTTACTGGCTCAATCTTCAGCGATATATGATCCTGACACCTTTGCAGAAGCTTCAGGCCATCCAGATTGGGACGTAGCTATGAATGAAGAATATTGTTCATTATTGGAAAATGATACATGGGATCTTGTTCCTCTACCAAAGGGAAGAAAACTTGTTAGATGCAAATGGGTTTATAGAACCAAGTATGGACCAGATGGAAAAGTTGATAAATATAAAGCTCGTCTTGTTGCTAAGGGTTTTTCACAAGTAGAAGGCATTGACTATACTGAAACCTTCTCCCTTGTTGCCAAAATGAACTCTATCGGCCTTGTTCTTTCCCTTGCTACCTCTTTCAAACGGGGAGTCCATCAGCTGGATGTTAAATCTTCCTTCTTGCATGGGGACTTGCATGAAGAAATCTATATGGAAAAACTTACTAGCTTTATACAAACAGACTCTAGCCTTGTATGTTGGTTTAAGAAGTCCCTTTATGGTATCAAGTAAGCCCCTCAGGCTTGGTATGCCAAAATGGATAGCTTTCTTTTAGAAACTGGCTTTTCTAGGTGTCATTCTGACAACATTGTCTACACCAAGAAAGTGGGCAAGTCTCTTATCATTCTTGTTCTTTATGTTGATGATCTTATCCTTACTGGTAGTGATCCCAACCTTATAAACCATGTGAAGTAAAGCCTTAAAAAGAAGTTTGAAATGAAAGACTTAGGACACTTGCATTATTTTCTTGGTCTTCAAGTCTTGCAATCCAAGGAAGGAATATCCCTTTCCCAGTCCAAGTATGCCTGTGATCTTCTACGCCATTTTCACATGGAAGACTGTAAGCCAGCCCCTTCTCCCTTTCAGTTTGGAGCTAAACTTTTAGTCATTTGTACTTCCCCTGAAGTTGATGCTACCTTATACCGTCAACTTGTAGGAAAACTTTTGTATCTGACCCATACTTGTTCTGACCTTTCCTTTGTTGTTGGCCTTATTGCTCGATTTATGCAAAACCAGCATGAAAGTCATTTGAAAGCAGCTAAAAGAATACTTCGTTATGTTTGAGGTACAATTCAGTTTGGGATTCATTATAGTGTAGAAGCATCTCCTTTATTGGTTGGTTTCACTGATTCCGATTGGGCTGGTGACCCTAATGATCGAAAGTCTACTGCAGGTTCTGTGTTCACTCTTGGTTCAGGACCTATTACATGGGCTTGCAAGAAACAAAGTGCCATTTCTATTTCTTCAGCAGAAGCAGAGTATCGTGGTGTCATAGAAGCTAGTAAGGAAGCCTTATGGCTTCGTCAGATCCTGTCAGAGTTTGGCTTTTAGCAGCAACATCCGACTACACTTTGGTTTGATAATCAAAGTGCCATTCAACTATGCAAAGATCGAGTCCAACATTAGCGTAGAAAATACATTGAACTGCACCCGCACTTCATCAGAAAGTTCATTCATGACCATGTTCTTGAAGTGCAATATTGTTCAACAGATGATCAAGTTGTAGACATCTTTACAAAGGCTCTCAAAGAGGTGCAGTTTACTAAACTTCGATTTATGGTTGGAGTTCAGGAAGTTGTCACTAAGGGGGGATAGGCTCTAATTCCTCCTTCCTTCTCCTATTTTGTCATATTTTTACATCCTTCAATCCTATCCCAAGTTGTTCTTAAGGGGGGATGTTAGGATATTTCAACACATAGGAAATAGTTAAGTATAACTTGGTCTAGTCTAGGGTTAGGTAAAGTGTGTTTCTTTACTATGTACTTTTGTAACTTACAATCTGACGGTCATGATATGTAGTGATCCGACAATTCATTCTCTCCTCGGTATTACCGACACCTAATCTGTGGCTTAACACCCGATTGGTCCATGATCTCTATTTAAAGAGCATGGAGGGTCATTTGTAGGGTAACCATTCATGAGAGAAGCTTATGCAAATTTTCATTCTTTTATTAATAAACTGTCTGAAGTGGCCGTGTTGGCTCACGCCGTGGACTATTTCTCTCTTTGAAGGTTTTAACCACGTCAAGAATACTGGTGTATTGATCTGTGATCTGTTTGTGAGTGGTGTCCTTTGGTGTTCTGTATAAGGAACTTACTTTAGGGAAGTCTAAAGAATGATTTTTTCAAAACAAATCATATCGATCTAACAAATCTAGACAAGCATATAAGTAAAGTATGGATGAAATTAAAATCTCAGAAGCCAAAGGAGTAGGAAATTAGCCTAAAAATACTGGATATCATGAATATTATCACCCAAGGCACATCTGGGACTCTTTGCAGAGGAGTTTACAATGGAAAAGATGTTGCATGTATGTTTATTTCATTTTCTTCTATGCCTTAAGATCATTTTTTTATCAAGTTTCTTTTGTTGGAAGTTGAGTTTGAATCCAATTAATTCATATAAGCATATATTTTTAGTATAAAGATAATTTAAGAGGATGTACATACCTCAACATCTTTCAAAAGGAGGTTTTACCTCTCATAGAAGGTTTTCAAATATTATTTCCATATGAATAACAACCATATTCTAATATTTTAAAAAGAAGGGTGGTTTCTATAGAAGCTTTTAGTGTTACATCTTGTTTTCTTAGTGATAGAAATACCTTTCCTTTATACATTTTTCTTCCTTAGCTATAGCCATACCGTTTTTTGGTCTTTCTATTTTTTGTAAATAGAACAAGGGACCTCCTAGAATGAATGAAATACTTGATGATGAAGTTTGTTATCTAAAATGATTAAGTTTTTATGATTAACCCAACGAAGATTAATTGAAATAACACAATAACACCAGAATTTTAGTCATTCTCATGGAAACAGTCATGTGGGATTATTCATCTAATATAAGAATTTCCATTGGGTATTTTCTAGCATGCGTGAAAAATGGGAAAAACTAAATTAATACTTCTGAAGTGATCTCGCACTTATACACTATTATTGTGAGGACTTATTTACTTCATTTTTATAACTCCTTGTTAAAATAAAAATCAAATATAATCTTCTTTGAAATGGAAAAGCCCAATATCACACCATACTTAAAGTAAATATTTATTTAGGTATATCCAATATTTTTCCATTGTTAAAAATGAAAAAAAAATACATTGATCACATTTTTTTTCAAACTTTGTAGTGTTAATATAATCACTATGAAAAAATTGACACAAAAAGAAGAGACATTCATAACACTCCATCTTAATGGAAGTCAAATTTCCATTTTTTTGTTGAGACTCTGACTATAATAAAATAGTGTATCTTAAACTTTTAGCCCATTAGCTAGTTTTGAAATAGGCCAAAAACATTCATAACACCTTTTTATTTTTCTAGATAGTCAAAGTTCCATCTTATTGTGGAGAACTTGATCATGAAATCTCCCTCCAAAATTTTTTATCATTCAATTTTGTACCCATTTGAACAGAACCCAAAATATTGTATTTTCTTAAAAAATGGTGGAAAGACATTATGAAATTGTCTGGAGAAGAGTTTCTGTTGGTTTCTCATTTTTAAACTTGAAATTATCCCCTCGATTGCTGAAGACTGAATTTATATCCATAGAGTGACACATGTCATAGCTAACACATTATGGGTATGCCAAATCCTACAATGAGCTAGGTTTTAGCACTAAATTACCAAAGTCTCTACAAATATCAACAATGCGAGGTAAATCAGGTGTTTTGATAAGCCATTTTTAAAAAACATGTCTTTGTGGTGATTCTAGTGGGTAGATGGCTCTGGTTATCCAGAATTTAAACAACCATAGAAAAAATGGAAAGGGTTGTGGAAACTGATATGTTCTTGATAAATTCCATTATTAGTGATCAAGACACTCTTTCTGCAATACTCTGATAGATTCAATTTCACCACTTCAATGCACATTTTGCATCAAACCTCAAGGCCCCACAGAGCAAGATCAACACCACCACCATTTCATCATTTGAAGATTTGTTTATGAATAATATAACATCTCACACATATCCTTTTCTGTAATTTTCTATCATTGAATACAAATAGAGTTCAATTCCTTCTATGCCATAAGAAAACTCAAAGCAACATACCAGAGCCAAAACACAGCTTTGCAGAAAAACATAAGATGTTAGAAGCTAGGAGAAATGGAAGTAATAGATGCATCATCTCCACCAAAATTTTTGCGTCAGCTTTGCCTAAAGTCTAGTATGCTTGAATTTCCTACCCTGTGTTCAACACCCACAAAAGATGTCAAGAAAATAGGGAAGCCCTATAACATATGTGGTAAAAAAATCCATGTAATAAAAATTTAATGAAGGCAAAATAATAGCCATGGTCATGGGACACGTATTCCAAGTTGAATGTTGGGAAAAACATCCTAGTATGGGTGTTCATTTGGTTTATTATGGTTATGGAAATTGGCAAAGGCAATGGCTAAGGATTTGGAAAGGAAAAATGGTATTTATTGGCATTTATTTATAAAAATAATTGAAAATAGGAGGAAAGGAAGGTGAAAGGTCACAATTTTCATGTGAGGAGGAAAATGAAGGAAAATAATGAAAAATTGAAGAAAATAGAGGCCTCAATAATAAAAAGGCTTTGGAGGATCATTTCATGGATTTTTCCAGTTCATACTTTTGTCAGTTTAGTTTTGGAGCTCTCATTCTATTCTCTCTCTCTCTCATACTCTTGGACACTTAGAGTTTTGTTGGATCACTCTTATAGGAGTGTGGCATACTTGGGATTTGGAACAAGAAGGTGAAGGAAGAGCAGAAAAGTGCAAGAGGACATCGGGATCAACAACTACAATGGGTTTTTCTTACAGGTACCGAGTTGCATGTATGATTTCCTTACTACTTTTGGCATGCATGGCACATGCATGTGGTTTCTTGGTCATGATCTATCATTAGCATAGAGGATTACGCGGATTGACAATGGTTTTTCCTAGCCTTGCCATTTCTTAGATAACCATGGTGTTGTGGGAGTTTCTGGTTGGTTCTCATGTTCCTTTGGTTGTGGGTTGAGTTATTAGTTCTTGATCCTTCGTTGGAAAAACGCTCTAGAGCGTTGTTACAGCTTGGGTTGAGTTATTAGTCCTGGAGCCTTGGTTGGAAAAACGATCTAGAGCCCTTGGTGGATTGAGTTACTAGTCTTAGAGCCTTGGTTGGAAAAACATCCTAGAGCCCGATAGCAACTGTGGGTTGAGTTACTAGTTCTAGAGCCTTGGACATCTTAGGTAGAGACCAATCTGGTGATGGATAGTGATGTCTAACTGAGAGGTGGAATCACTGGTTGAGGGTTGAGGTGATTTGGCCTCTGGAAGCCTTGGTTTGATTTTGATGGATTTGTTCTATGAAATCCCACATTCATGCTTGGAATATGGCATGGGGGTGGTTGGATGAAGAGAGATTTGGTTAAGCCAATCTATGGTTGGGTGGAACATGGAAGTCCCAATCCTGGTTGGCCTTTGCATTCATCAATAAAATCTCTCTTTCTCCCTGGTATTCTATGGGTAAATATACTTGTTTATATGTGGATTATATGGCCGTTATACCCTTGATATTTCTATTGGTTATATGTTGGTTATGAATGAGTTGTGTGACAATAATATATATGGATCTCATCATATTTTGGTTATTCCTTGAATGTATAATGAATATATGGCCTAATAGATGGTAATGCAGTTATTGTGATGAGGCATCAATTCTTCTTAGTGATTCTCAAATAAGCATGAGACCCTTATGCTCAGATCTGTTATTTAAACATGTAGAATGCATATTTGTGACATGTTCGACGAAATGCTTGTCATGGCTAGTAGGGGTATAGTCAAATCATTGTTCAATTATTTGCATTTGTATCATTTTTTTTATGTTACCTTTCAATTCTAGAAGTTTCATGGAGTTCTAGGTAATGGCTCGAGTCTTGGACCTGAAAACGTGGCACATAATTCGAAGTCGCTTGCATACAACTACTTGGAAAATTCCCTAGTCGCATGCATGCCTTGCTGCGGGAGCAGATGGAGGGTCCCAGTTGCATGCATGCCCATGTCAAGGGAGCGACTGAGGCTTTAATATAACAAAATTTTAGTTTGTCTCAGGGGATAGTCACCTGGATGGGATGGATGGCTCTTGGGGGTTTTGTTGCAGGTGTAGAAGGTCAGGTTATCCGTGTTCCGTCAGTTCCACTTCCTTAACTAGCACATAGGGAATTGAATGATATCATAGTAACTCTTCATGACATTTTTACCCTGGTTGGATGATTACTTGGGTAGATGTGGGAGGAGGGTGTTACAGAGTGGTATCAGAGCATGGTTCCATTCTCCTTTGGTGATGTCTAGTTTCTGTTCCCCTTGGATGAATGTGTTGTCATATGTACACATCGATTGCATATATGTCCTTGTGCTTGTTGTGTATGCATGGAATTGGTCATTATTGCAGTGGTGTCGACATAAGAAAGTTGATGGCATTGTTGTTGTATGTGGTCATCATGAGTGTATGTCTGTTATGGATTGGTTATGCATGTTAGCGCTTATATATCATTATGCATACATTAATGTGGTTGGTATGGTCATGCATTGATGACTAGATAATTATTGAAATGGTGAGTAAATGCTGATGTGATTATGTTTATATATATGTATTACGCTAATCTAGTTGGTCTATTTATGATTTGGTTTAGTTGACATAATATATCTTAGAGGAAGAAGAGATCAAAAGATGAATAGCAAGATGGTAGATTGTAGAGATTCTTGGTATGAATCAGATAAGCAATGCAGTGTTGGGTACTCTTTTGACTTAGAAGACACATTCAAGATTTTGAAGGAAGAAATAAGGAGTTGTAAAGTAGATAATGAAAGAATCATGCATGCATAGGAGAAACAAGGAGAAATCAATGCAATAATTCTTCAGAGTTTTTCAAAATTGCAGAGGCAGGGACCACTTTGGATCAACTATGGATAGGAGGATAGGGCTAATGGGGCATATGGTAGGAGATCTCATAGTGGGTATAGGTCAGATAAAGATGACATGATCAAGGATGGCAAGTTCTTGGATACACTGGACGGGAGGGGTGATGGACACATGTACTATTCTAGTTCTAGTTCTGACAGCTATCATGGTCATCATCGTTATTGATCTAGGTGGATATTGGTGGCTACCATTCTATTCCACTTGGACCCCCAACACTGTCTCTTTCAATTTTTCAGTTTCCTTAATTTTAGCATGGTTTACTATTTTTGGTAGTTTTTCGGGTCCTGAACTTCTGGAGTCGTTTTGAGGCCCTAAATGATGTTTTTAGGGAAAACGAAGAGACAAAAAGAATTTCGAATAATTTTTTTTTTTTTTTTTTTTTTTTTTTTTTTTTTTTTTTCTGGCCAACTCTTTGAGATGTTTGAAATGAGGTGTTATGATAGCCAAATGGAGATCATATGCCAAAGTTACGACCTCGAGAAATTGATGTACCAATTTACCCAAATAGGGCCCACAATTTTGGTGCTTCATCTCCTAGAGTTAGGTTTCTGGATGTTTAGGGTTTTCCATTGTTTCTCAATGACAAATAGGCCTTGGAGCCTCATTGTAATATAATTCAAATGCATGTAGCTGCCACATCTCTTCTTAGAGATAAGGTACCATCACCCAAGCTAGTCTTATTTCCCTTATGTTTGTAAGCATATTTTAGTATTTAATGTTAATGAAATGAAGTGTTATTTCTACTGCATATTTGTATTTATGGTTATATCTGTAATTTGTTGCATTCTTGTTTAAATTTGGATCAGTGGTATTAGAGCAGTCTCCTCTTTCTATGTTTTTCTTTACATGTCCCCAATGAGGTCGAGATATAAGGAGTTAGGGCTTGAACTGGTAGAACCTTTTCAAGACCAACCTCGCAAATCTTGATGGCCTCCCATGGGGGAAGAAAATAAAGACAAGGGGGCATGATATCCTTTCAAAATCTTACTTGAAGAAGCCCTCGAGCGACAAAGGGACATGGTGATGGATAACTTTTCCCAGATCCTTCAGTAGCTACCCAAGGGTGACTCATCTACTTCCAACAACTACTTTGGAAGCGCCACACCCTTTAAGGTACAAGCTAACTTTGACATTCTCATATTTGAGGGTTAGATAAATGTGGACATCGTAGATAAATGGTTAAATATGCTACAAGGATATTTTTCTCTTCATGATTTTTCCAGCTGGGAAAAGATTACATTTTCTCTTCTCAAAGCCGCCCCCCACGTCAAGGACTAGTGGGAAACCTACTTTGAGTGGAAGGATGAAAGTACGCCCTCATTATTTCTAGCCGCATCCACTTGGGATTCATTCTAGGATGCCATCAAGGAGTAGTACTACCCTGTCAGGAGCTATGAGGATAAATACATAAAGTGGACCATACTGCAACAGGGAAGGGACCAAGATGTGCCAGAGTTTACCAATGCTTTTCATACCCTTCACACAAAGTTGGGTATCAAGGATTCTGAGAAACATTTGGTACTCAAGTACTGCGACTGCCTACACAGGTACATCCAGGATGATAGGATTTCTTGGACATATCCTTGCTCAACAAGACATACTGATACACTATCAAGATGGTGCATAAGCTTAAACAAAAAAAGCGAAACTTTGGATTTGTGAATCCGAAGAAAGGGAAACACACCCACAAACCACAGAGAAAATGGCAAAGCCAAGGTGGGGTGACCCAAGAAAACCTGTTGAAGCCGGAATAAAAGAACAACACCACAAAGAAAAAGAAGGACATGGGAAAGTGGTGTGAGTTCCATAAGAGCTCCACTCACAGCAAAAGTGAGTGTCGGGCCAAGCGGTCATTGGTGGCTGAGCTGAAGGCTTCTGAGTTCGACGCATGTTCTGAATTTGAGTCTAAACCTGACAAGGGGAATGACAATGGGAAGCAGATCATTGATGCAGAGCCTAGTGCCACTATGGCCACCACCAAAGATCGAGAAGATTGAGCCTGAAGATCCAGAAGGGGGGAAGCACCTATTCCACTCACAAATGTGGTTGAAGGGTTCTTCACTGTAGTTCATTGTCGACAATGGGAGCCAAAAGAACCTCATATTATTATAGGTTGTGAAGCAGTCAGGCCTACAAACTACAACACATTTGTAGTTGTATACCAGCTGGTGGCTCGTCAGCCAATAATGTTGCCTTCCCTATATCATCAAGCCCTTCACGGATGAGGTACTATGTGATGTTTCTTGTCTTGAAGTTTGTGATGTATTATTAGGACAACCATACTCCTAGAAGCGGCATGTTGTATATGAGTCTAGACCTCACTCTGTTATTATTTCTTTGGGTACTAATTTATACAGGATATTGGAGGTAGCCCCACCTACTGCCATCTCTTTGATCTCTGCTAAGAAATGCAGTAAGGTCATCTCCAAGACTGGGAATTTTGTTTTCTTTTTGATTCGCTCTCAAAGTAAGGGGAAGGTTGTAGCCACATCCATGGCCCCCGGGAAGGGTTCCTCTAAGCAGCATAAATCAGGTGGATATGGTTGTGGAAGAATACAGGGACATATTCTCCTCACCCACACGGGTACCTTTGCATTGTCAGGTCAAGCATTCAATCGATCTGACTCCTGAAGTACCTCTACCTAACGAGCCAATATATCGCTGCTCCATTATGGAAAATGAAGAGATCAAGTGGCAAATCCAAGAGTTTCTGTAGAAAGGGCACATCTGACCAAGTTCCTCACCTTGTGGGAGCCCGGTTGTACTTATACAGAAGAAGGATGGGACCTGGAGGCTTTGCATTGATTATCGGGCACTAAAAAAAATCATTCTTAGGAATAGGTATCCAATCCCATGGATTGATGACCTGTTGGACCAACTCAACGGGTCAAGTATTTCAGCAAGATCAATCTGCATTTTGATTATCACTAGGTTCCAATAGAGCCCATAGATGTATGGAAGATCACCTATAAATCCAAGGAAGGCCTTTTCGAATGGTTGGTTATGCCCTTCGAGTTGACAAATTCCCCTGCTACTTTTATGAGGCTAATGGATGACATCTTGCGTCCCTTCACCAACTTGTTCATGGTGGTTTATCTAGACAACATCCTCATCCTTAGTAAGAGTTGGGAAGAACACTTGCAACACATTCGATAAGTCCTTCAAACCCTTATGCAACACAAATTGTGTGCCAACTTGGAGAAATGCACCTTTGTCATAAGTGAGGTCCAATGCTTGGGTTACATCATAAATGAGTGTGGCGTGCATGTGGACCCGACCAAGATCCAAGTCATTCGAGATTGGCCAACCCTGACCACTCTAAAAAAGCTTCGCAACTTTTTGGGCCTTGCAAATTTCTATCATAGGTTCGTGTTGGGATTCTCCCATATCACTTGGCCTTTGAGTAATATTACTAAGGGTGGGGTGAAAGAAAATGTTTCCTGGTCTAATTCCCAACAGAAGGCATTTGTTGAGTTGAAACATTGCCCCTGCTCGGCACTAGTACTCACACTGCTAGACCTGCAGTAGCCATTTGAAATTGAGACATACGCCTTAGACTATGCTATTGGTGAAGTCCTCACCAAACACAGGCATCTAGTGGGCTATCATAGTGAGACACTTTCTGATACAATTCAGAAGTGCCCCACCTATGATAAAGAGATTTATGCCAGCATGCAGGCTTTCTGATAATGGAAGCACTACATTCTGGGGAAGGAGACATTCATCCACATCGATCACTGATCTCTTCAGTTTATACAAACATAAGGGAAGTTACAAAATGATCTCCATCAGAAGGGGTCTACATATTTGCAACAATTCCACTTCAACATTAAATACAAAAAGGTTAGAACCAATCATGTTGCAGACTACCTCAGTCGACCCCCAGTTGCAGCACTGACTACTATTCTAAACTCTTGTGGTCATGAGACTTCTGGATGGCTACAACTATAAAAAAATGATCTAAAGTTTGCATCGACATACTTGATGCTAGTAGATGGCAAGAAGGTTCCTAATTTCCACCTCTAGGATGCATTATTATGCTACCTGGGCCACCTTTGTGTTCCTTCAAGCGAGTGTACCAAGATGATTTCATAGGTGCAATACAGTCAGGTCACATGACACTTTGGTGTGGAGAAAATTGTGGTTGTACTACAAAAGTAATTCTATTGGCCCAAACTCTGACTGGATGTTGGGAAATATATCAGATCCTACACTGCCTGCACCATAGCCAAGCTAGCCATCAGGAAGCAAGGCATGTACACTCCTCTGCCTACTCCCAACCAGCCGTGGGAACCCATCTCCATGGACTATATGTTTGGCCTCCCTTCTACCAATCATGGTAATGACTGTGTATTTGTGGTCGTGGACATATTTTCTAAGATGGCTATATTGGCGGCTTGCAAGAAGAGTATCACAATAGAGGACACTGCCAAACTCTTCTTTGAACGAGTATGGGTACATTTTGGGATCCCACAGATCATTATATTAAATCGAGATAACAGGTTCCCGAGCAAATTATGGTCAAGCATCTAGACACTATTGGACAGTAATCTTACCAAATCATCTGCCTTCCATCCCCAGACTGATGGCTAAACGAAGGTTGTCAATAGGATGATAGTGTACATACTTTGCATGTACAACTCCAAGCATCCTCAAACCTGGTATGAAAGTCTTCCATATGTGAAGCAGAGTTATAATAGAGCTCTTCATAGCTCGACTGGTTGCAGTTCCTTTCAAGTGGGTTTAGGATTTCAACCATCGTGTCTGATTGATGTTGCCATGCCTCATGCAACAACGCAGACAAAAACCACACATATACTGTTTGAGGTTGATAAAGAGACCATGTTTATTGAACGCATCCAACACATCGACCAACAAGTTCACAACACCCTGGAAAAGTCAAATGCCAAGTATAAGAAACAACATGATCAACATTGGTTGCCACACAAGTTTTAGGCAGATGACAAAGTTTGGTTGCACTTGCAAAAAGAACGCCTTATCGGAGCCCATCGAAAGCTCAAACCACTCTGATATGGTTCTTAGACCATTACCAAGGCTATGGGAGATAATTCTTTTGAGCTCAGTATTCCCCCATTCCTTGGCTTGCACCCAGTGTTCATTGTGGACTGCCTTAGACCTTGCTTACCATACTTCCCACCATTGGTAGACACAATATTCATTGCAGAACATCTCACACCAATAGATTTAAAGACATACTGATGGAACAGGCCACAAATGATTGGATTATGGACACACAGGTCAAGAACACTTGCCAACAATAGATCCAACTATATCTGGTTGTCAAAGCTGGACAACTCTTGCACCAAGGCAAATGGCTCACCAGGGACCAAGTTCAACAGAAGTTTCCCCATCTCATGAAGGCACTCAATGCAATGGGGACCATTGCTCCCTAAGGGGGGAGGACTGATCGAGGTGGATATTGGTGGCCACCCTTATATTCCACTTGGACCCTAAATACTATCTCTTTCAGTTTTCTAGTTTCCTTAATTGTAGCACAGTTTACTATTTTTGGCAGTTTTTCAGGTCCTGAACTTCCGAAGCTGTTTTGAGGCCCTAAATGACATTTTCAGGGAAAACAAAGAGGCCAAAAATCTCCCAAATAAAGATGTTGATATTTTTTTTAAGCCTACTCTTCGATATCTTCGAAACAAGGTATTATGATAGCTAAATGAAGATCGTATGCCAAAGTTATGACCCCGGGAAATTAATGTACCAATTTACCCAAAAGGGGCCCACGGTTTTGGCTGTTCCTTTCCTAGGGTTATGTTTCTCAATGTCTAGGGTTTTCCATTATTTCTCAATAACAAATAGGCCTTGGAGCCTCATTGTAATATATTTTAGATGCATGTAGCTGCCACATCTCTTCTCAGAGATAAGATACCATCTTCCGAGCTAGTCTTATTTCCATTCTGTTTGTAAGCATATTTCAATATTTGATATTAATGAAATGAAGCGTTATTTCTGGTGCATCTTTATATTTATGGTTATATCTGTAATTCTACATTAATCTTGTTTAAATTCAGATTAGTTATCATCCTTATAGGAGGTGTGCTGGGGATATTTTCCGGATGAGTTAAAGAAAGCAAATCCACCAACATTTAATGGGGAAATGAAGAAATCACAAGATGCAGAAGCATCGTTGCTTGGAATGAATAAGATCTCCAGGATACATGAATACTTAGAGAACATGAAGCCATAATAGCTACATTCAGTCTTAAAGGTAAAGCAAATACATGGTGCGAAGATGTAAAGAATGTCAGAGATATTTACGAGGAGGAGTTGACTTGGAGTTAATTCGAGAGACTATTAAGGAAGAAGTATATATCGGAGAGATATTATGACGACAAGGAAAATAAGTTTTATGAGCTAAACATGGGATTTCTGATTGATGAGGAGTACACTAGCATATTTTTGGAGTTGTTGAGGTATGTGCCTTACCTCAAGGAGGAGAAGGCCAAGATTCAAAGATTCATTAGTGGGCTTCCGATAGAATTTAGGGATAGGATTGAGTTTGATGAGCCTAGATCATTGGAGGTGGCCATCTGGAAGCTAAATAATTATTACAAGAAATCAAAGCACAAAGATGAGACTAAACCATATTGGAAAGGTAATCATAAGAAAAAAGGGAAATGGGACAAGAAATGGGAAAGGCCCCAAGACACAAATAACAAAGAGAATGCAACAACACATAATAATTTCAATGCATCTGACAGAGGACAAGAATTTCTTTCTGAGAAAAACAAAGGTGGTGATAGGAAGCTCATACGGTGTTGGACTTGTGGCAAAGATCATCGTTAGAGAGATTTTCCACATCTTCAGGGTGGTATACTGTAGATTTATAGTGCCCACAAGGTGCAAATGATTGGGGATTTTGGTGAGAGTGTTCCTAGGAACTATGTAGCGTTGGATAATAGGCAGGAAGATCACTGGGCGTCATTGATATGGATGCTAAGCTTTGTGATTAAGATGTTTCTATTTTTAGTAACCCTAGATCTAATTATAGTTATGTTGATCCTAACCTGGTGGATAAGTGTGGTTTGAATAAAGAAGTACATGTAAAGTCTTGGTTAGTGCAGTTGTCTATACATACAAAGAAGTAGATTCATCATTGGGTAAGATCTTATGCATTTGAGTTGAACGGTATGCCTATATTAGCACATTTGAATGTATTGTCGTTGGGATCATATAGTATGCTTTTGGGTATGGACTAGTTATATCTCCATAGGACTAAGGTGGATTTTTCTGGTAATTCTATTGAGTATTTGGATGATACTGGATAACATAGATTCTTACAAGGTAAGAAGAAAGAAACATCAATTAGGATGGTGACAACTATGCAGGCAAAGCACAATTGCAGGAAAGGGTGTGTGTTATTTGTAGTGCATATTTCTAGTGACAAAGGTAAGGAAGTTGAGGATGTAGATGCCTTGAGAAGGTACTTGGGTTTACAACATTTTTAGGATGTGTTTCTTGCAGAGATTTTAGAATTAGTGCCTCACAGGGAAGTGCAATTTTCTATTGAGTTGGTACGAGGGGCAGCTCCAACATCAAAAGCACCATACAGGATGAGCACTCCAGAGTTGGTAGAGCTGAAGTTGTACTTGAAGGAAATTCTTGACAATGGATACATTACGACAAGTGTATCTCCATGGGGCGCATCTACATTGTTTATGAAGAAACAAGATGGTACTCTCAGGTTGTCCATTGATTACAGGAAGTTGAACAAGGTGACTATCAAGAACAAGTATACATTGCCAAGGATTGATGATTTGTTCTATCAACTGAAGGGAGCAATTATGTTCTCGAAGATTGATATGAGATCCGGATATAATTAGGTACGCATCAAGGAAGATGAAATTTACAAGAAAAAATTCCGGACCAGGTATGGACATTATGAGTTTGTTGTAGTTCCATTTGGTTTGACTAATGCTCCAACTACTTTTATGTGCTTGATGAATAGTGTGTTGCGTCCTTATCTGGACAAGTTTGTTATTGTGTTCATTGATGACATCTTGATATATTCTAAGAATGAAGAAGAGCATGCTGAACAATTAGCAACAATGTTGGGATCGCTAAGAGAAAATAAGTTGTATGATAAACTTAGAAAATGCATTTTCTTTCAGACAGAGGTACATTACTTAGGACATGTGATTTCCAAGGAAGGCATAACAGTAGATCTAGAGAAGATAAGGGATATCATGGAGTGGGAAACTCCTAGGAGTGTGGATGAGGTAATATCATTTATGGGGTTAGTAGGATATTATAGGAGGTTCATCAGGAACTTATCATAGTTTGCATATCCCATCACATCATTGCAAAGGAAAGGTAAGAAGTTCGAATGGACAGAGGAATGTCCAACAAGTTTTGAGCAACTGCAACAATTGTTGACACATGATCTAGTGCTAAAGATTGCAGATCTGAACAACGAATTTGTGGTATTCACAAATTATTGCAAAAGAGGTCTTGGTGGAGTTCTTATGCATGGGGGATAGGTAGTATGCTATGAGTCACGAAAATTGAATGAGCATGGGAAGAATTATCCGACACATGATCTTGAGTTGGAAATAATCATCCATGCATTGAAGATGTGGAGGCATTATCTTCTTACCAAGAGATTTGTACTAATGAGTGATCATAGTGGATTGAGGTATCTATTTGAACAATCAAATTTGAATTCCAAGCAAGCTAGATGGCTGGCCACGATTAGTGAGTTCGACTTTGAGATTAGGTAGATTAAAGGTAAAGAGAATAGGGTTGCAGAATCTCGTAGTAGGTGAATACAGGTGAACCACATAACAACCATGAGCTCTTATGGGACATAATTAGAGGCTCAGATCCTATAGGTAGGTCAGTAGGATAACAAGTAAATGGAGCTCAGGCACATATTATAGTAGAGTATAGGTACAGGAACAGGTATAGGTATAGGTGAAGGTACAGGTGGACAGGATGTGGAATACTATCTCACAATAGATGGCTTGATCAGATTTAGGGACAACATATATTTTCTAGATGATAGCGCGCTCAATAAGCTTATCTTGAGAGAGTTTCATGTGAAACCATATTCAGGTCACTTGGTCATTTGGGATATCAGAAGACATTGACAATGGTGAAGAAGTTCTACTACTGGCCGAACTTGAAGAAAGAAGTGGCAGAGTTTGTGATGAGATGCTTGGATTGTCAACAAGTAAAGGCAGAGTGTAAGAATCTAGGTGGGTTACTACAACTGATATCGATTCCAAAGTGGAAATGGGGGTCATTTCCATGGACTTAATTATAGGTTTACCGAGAACATATAGACAACATGATTCCATCATGGTTGTGGTGGACAGGTTGACTAAGGTAGCACACTTCATTCTAGTGAAATATACCTATTTAGCTAGTAATGTGGCACAAGTGTCCATCAGAGATGTTGTCAGATTGCATGTTCTAAAGAATATTATGTCAAACAGGGATGCAAAGTTCACTTCCAAGTCTTGGAAAGATTTATTTATAGGTTTAGGTACAAAGTTGGCCTTCAGCACAGTTTATCATCCATAGACAAATGGGAAGATAGAGAGGGTCAACAAGATATTAGAGGATATATTGAGATGTATGTGATGCATAAACAACGGAAGTGGGAAGAGTATCTTCCATAGGTAGAGTTTTCTTACAAAAATGGGTATCAAGAGTCACTAAGGATGAGTCCGTTGAGGCACTTTATGGGTGGATTTGTAATACTCCTATTAGTTGGAGTGATCTAGTTAACAAGTTATTGATAGGACCAAATATGTTGGTAGGGTTGGAACAGGAAATGTAGGTAATCAAGAAGAATCTAAAGGCAACACATGATAGGCAGAAAAGTTATGCTGATCAAAATAGGTTGTTTAAGGAGTTTCAGGTTGGGGAAAAGGTGTACTTGTGCATCAAGCCCAACAAGATATCCTTACATATTGGATCATGTGTCAAGCTGACACCTTGGTTTTGTGGGCCTTTCAAGATTCTTGAAAGGATTGGACCAGTAGATATTGACTTGCACTGCCTTATACAATGAAATTCCATGATGTTTTCCATGTGTCATTTCTTAAAAATTATGTTAAATATGTTGATCATGTGATTGAATGGCTTGTATTGCAGGTTGATCTAGAAGGATAATTCCAGTCAGAACCTTAGTGTATATTGCAGAGAAATATGCTCATGCTCCGTAACTGAGCAATTGAGAAGGTTAAAGTGTAGTGGAAGCACTTTGGGCCCAATGAAGCTACATGGGAGATGGCGGATCAGATGAAAGCTATGTATCATTCTCTATTCACTGGATGAGTGAATGTTTTGGTAAATATGTTGGTGCAATGTTTTGGTTTATGTACATATGGATGTAAATACCACCACGAGCTATGTCATAATGCTCCAATAAGTGGTATGGGTGTCATGTCATTATGGTTGTCATGTTTTCATGTTGTCATATTAGTTTTCTTCTCAGTAGGTTGATCATTGTAAATACTCCAACAAGCTAAGTTATAAAGCTCCATGGCAAGTATGTTTTGCTTTCAACAGTATTATTGGTTGTAGGTGTCACTGAACACTGAGGACGGTGTTTCCCTAAGGGGGAGGGGCCTATAACAACCCTGGTCAAAAATCCATGTAATAAAAAGTTCATAAAGGATAAATAATAACCATGGTCACAGGATACATATTCCAAGTTGAATGTTGGGCAGAACATGCTAGTGTGGGTGTTCATTTGGATTATTATGGCTATTGAAATTGGAAAAGGAAACGGGTAGGGATTTGGAAAGGAAAAATGACATTTATTTGCATTTATTTATGAAAATAATGGAAAATACGAGAAAATGAAGGTTGCAGGTTATAGGTTGCATGTGAGTGTTGGAGATAATGCTTACATCCTATATTTGAGATGGTTGAGAAATGCTCTCAACCTCTCCTTTTAAGTTAGGAATAACTTAGATCTGAGAAACTTTGTATATTAGAGTAATATTTGAATGTAATGTGTGTGTGTGTTGAGCACATACACTTTTGTGTGAAATATATGAGTGATTTAAACCATCTTTATCATGGTATCGGAGCCAGATTGACCGACATAGATTAGTTTAAGCATGTGTAATAATTTGTGTTGATTGGTGTAAATGAACTATGTTGTGAAGACTAGTTGGTAAGTCGACTAGTTTTTTTTCGTGTCTTGGACGAGGCCGCTATTCTAAAATAAAATTTGGTGGGGAGTGTGCATTGGCTGCGGTTGTGGTAGTGTGCAACTGTTATAAATATCAGTCTGACATTGAGGGACATATGATGAAAGGTTTAAGGAATTTGATTTGTTCGATGCTTATCTCAACGAACTATCTCACCAGTTGAACAATGGATTTCTTGTGTTATTGGTGGATGTGTGTGCAGAGAATACCTCTACGTAGTAGAGTTGGGGAGGCGTTAGTTACATGGAAAGGTGTTTTGTATTCAGAAGCAATGGAGTGTGAGCTGATCGGAGATGCAAAGTTTATTTGACCAGAGAAGAAAAGTTTATTTGATATTAAGTCTATGCGCTAGCCTGTTTTGAGTCAAGTCGTTGTTCATTCAACGCATTCCAGTGACTTATGTTTTGTTCCAATTTTTGGATCTATCCAAGGATAAAGGCACTATCATGTGGTCAACTCAAGTGTTGTTAGGAGGAGTGAGCCAGAGTTATATTAGTCATGTGGCATATATACCGTTTGAGGATCAACTCGTTGCAAAGGAAAAATTAAAGTGGTGAGTGATTTTCACAAAATCGTCGAAGCATTTTTTTAATTTCTGAAAGATACATCCGTGTTGAAGTTTAAAAAGGTATTTCATTTTCTTCTTTCATCACAGATTTTATGGCTTTAGAAAAATTCAGCGGTGCAAATTTCCCTTCATGGAAAGTAAAAATTCAAATGCAATTAATGAAGAAAAAATTGTGGGGTATAGTGAATGGTTCAGAAGTAGCACCTACAGATGCTAAATAGTTAATTGAATGGAAAAATAGAGATGAAAAATCTAAGTCCATTATTGGACTTTCTCTTTCAGATTCATAATTACATCTTGTAGATCTCACTAAACCATCTAACGAAATATGGGAACATTTGACTCAACTATTTGGTGTAAAAGCTACAAATGCAAAATTGTCCATAAAATTGCAATTATTTAGACTGAAAATGAATGAAGAGACATCTATGTCCACTCATGTAAACAATTTAATGTATCTTATAAGACAATTAGCTGAAGCAGGTGCCAAGGTGGAGGATGAAGATGCTAAAGCAATATTACTAAATAGTATTCCTTCAAGTTATAGTAATGTTGTCTTCACTTTGAGTCAAATGTCTTCACAAAAATTGCATGAGACAATTGTAGCACTTCTCGCAGAAGAAAAGAGACTAAAACTAGGGGATACATAAGAGAACTATCCAATAGAAAACACATTGTTTACAAAGACAAGGATGAAAAAGAAAAATGCAAACAAAAGTGAAATTGAATGCTACTGTTGCAGGAAAATTGGGTATACAGCTGTTGAGCCTCAAATCTGTACTCATTTACCCATCCTCCCAACAGCCTTTTCCTACTCATTTCCTTCTTTTGTCATCATTTCCTTCATCAACTTGTTCAATTCATTGCATTATAGGACTTTTTAACATGATTTT